>JAOEGT010041460.1:0-22447 GCA_025447795.1 Speoplatyrhinus poulsoni | reverse complement strand
TATATATACACACATATATACATATATACATATATACACACCAGTAGGTGGCGGTAATACATATTGACGTTGGAAGGCAAAATCAAAGCACACTTCCGTAGTGACACATTTAGCTAGCAAATGGCGGTCTCGAAAACGGCGGACTGTAAACATTTCAACTATATTAACTGTAACTGTCTCATTATCATCAAAACATGTACTGGGCTATGTCGGAAATGCGAAGTTGTTACAAGATGTTTATTTTCAACTTTCAGGTTGAATTTCACGGGGGACTGACGGGCGATGAACTGTCAACGCGAGGAAAACAAGGCAATCGGTAAGGAGTCTGCATCGACAGTTACGGTACAGTATCTCGACTCTATGCAACACACACTCTTAAAGATGAACAACACCTTGTTGGCTGCAGTAATGGAGCCCCGTGTCGACAACGGGGAGGACGACTCTGCGACAGAGCTGGTTGAGCTTCGTTTGAAAGTAGAGTCACTGAAACACGAACTCCAGACTTGTAGAGCCGAACTGGCAAAGCTGCAGAAACAACTGAGTCAGTCTGAAAGACTACAGAAAAGCACAGAGAGCTACAATGAAGACCTGCGGAAGCAGGTCAGATTTGCGGAATTACTTTATCATTACCTTCTTATTGTACTGCGGTACCGGGTAGTGATTCTGTGCTAGACCGATGAATGTCTGGCCTTTATTATGTTAGGTTGGTCAGCTGAGTGCTGAGATGCATGAACGAAGGAAGAAAAACATGGACAGAACGGAGAGTGAAACTCAGACAGAGGAGCAGACGTGGACAGAAAACGGTGTGTGATTTTCATGTTTGACTTGTACATGACGGGAATAATGCCAGATTGATCGTTGGTTACCCACACAATTCCACAAGTGTATTTGACAGAAAATCCTTGTCTTTTTTTCTGGACAGATTATTACAATTATTACTATGGGAGTTACTACCCGAATCCCGAGAACGCAGAAAGCCAGGAAACTCTGACCACGGAGGAACAAGACCCATCAAATACAACTGAGACCGCAGAGATGTCACTACAAAATGAAGTCACGTCAGATGTAACCGTTGATACAAACAGCACTACAGCCAAAACAGAGGTGTGTGGTTTATGAAATTGCATGCCAAATAAATACATTATGTATGCAGATGTGTTTACCCTATTTGTTATACAGTACATATGAGAATGTATCCATCAATACACTATAGCTTAAATGTGACAGTAGCTTATTAATGGTGGAGTGACTATCATATTTTATGAGGATGTTAGAAGCAAATGTGAGTCACACTGTATAATACTAGTTTACTGAGCAGAGCATTGTTTCTGTCAGGACGGTGATGCAGGCTCCATTGCTGACATGCTGAGGGCCACTGCTGAAGAGGCCATGACACAGACTGGCTTCGTCTTTGATGAGACTACTGGGCTGTATTACGACCACAGCACTGGCTTCTACTACGACTCGGTTAGTCTATGCCGGTATTTTAGCCATAGTTAAATATATTTTACACTGTATGCGATTTTGCCAGATGGAATCTTTCAGTAAATGTGTGATCTGTTTCCCCCTCTCAGGCCAGTCAGTTGTACTATGATGCCAACACAGGCATTTACTACTGCTATGATGCAGACAGTGGTCGATATCAGTTCCATTCTAAAATAGAAGTGCTTGCTACTCAGAATAGTGAAGCGACTCAAGACAAAAAGGCAAATGAAAAGAAAGGAAAGGCTTGGAAAAAGGGGATCAGCAAAAGCTCATATCAAGACGATAAGGTATGTAGACACATTGTAATAAGTTGTTTAGCTTGGTGTCATCAATTAACAAAACCATTATTTTTTGCTGTAAAGATAACTTGTGGTTCTCTCCGTGAATATTTTACTTAATAGCTGACAGATGGCCATTGATTCATATCCCCTTTTTAAACCCTGAGGTATCACCTCAGGCATATTTTTGGGTCTCAGTTTTCAAACACCAAGTTGAGAAGTAAATTCGGGTTAGCTGACTGAAATATAATTGCTCTGACCTAGGTGCAAGAGGTGACTAACTCATTGGCTAATATGAAGATTTCCTCTTTCTGGAAAACTGCTTCGCACAGAGGTATATCTCCAACACACCTCACACTCGTTTTAATCTGACACGATTCATCAAGTTCCTTAATAAGATTTTTGAAACTGCCAATTTGGTTTTGTGTGTCAACAATGAACACCTCATCAGGGGTAGCAAAATAGACAGTTCACCGCTGTAACCTTGGAAATCAGGTCACAGGTACACTTGAGCGGGCCATTTTCAGGTCACTAAGGATGTTGATGGTTTTTGAAAACTGAGACCATTGTGTACAAAAGAGCATGGTAACCACAAAGCCACCCTGTCACCTATTAGTGGGTACAGTAAGAGAACCTCGACCTCACTGTTGACTATCTGGCAGCAGGACGTCAGGTCTGACGACGAAGCTGAGTGGGTGGAACGGCGAGCGCTCAAAAAGACCGTGGCATCGAGGAAGCAGAGGCACCGCGACCGCTCACCGAGTCCAAACCCCGCCCTGCGAAGGAAGGCCTCTTCGCGGACCCGCGAGGACCGGAGCAGATCTTCATCGAGGAGGAAGAAGCAGAAGCACAGTCCATCCTCGGATGATGACGATGCGGACGGCGGCAAGTCAAAGAAGAAGAGGAAGAAGTCCAAGTCTGAAAAACGCAAGAAAAAGAAGAAGAAGAAGAAAAAGAGCAGAGGCGCCAGGAGCGAGGACTCGGATGGGAACAGCGAGCCGGAGGAGGGTGAGATCACAGAGTCCGAGGGAGAGCACGGGTCCACCCCTCCATCCTCGTCCTCATCCCCCTCCCCTGCCCCTGATAGCCCCGAGTCCCAGATGGAACCTGAGGTCCAAGCAGGTGAGACGGAGGCCAGCAACAGTAAGCATGAATGGGCTGCAGCTACTTGAGGTCACGACAAGGTCACCGTAGCTTCTTGGTGACATCACTGTGCTTTATTTAGAAACCTCTCCTCTGTTGTAGATGTTAAACATCAAGACTCAACCACCATTGTCTGTTCAGTCTGTTTATAACCTGAGGCGTGTTCATGTTCGGCGAAGGTTTTCTTTCTCAGGCGGTTTCTTGACTTTTAAATGTGAAAGTTTTGTGTAACCATTCCAAATTGTTGGATTTAACTGTTACCCTTACATCCAACATCTGCTTGTTCGCCGACAACTTCCTCCTCAGGTCGTCTGTGTGTTCGCAAACGTTCGTAGTGAACTTTAAGCAAACCAATTATCCAACTTTTGCCTTTGTACGCCAATTTTAACTCAACTTCCAGGAGGCCCTTTGTAACCCCCCCCCACGCATGCAGGCATGCCTCTGTTAAAGGCAGGGTCAAGGTTAGTCATTCTCTAGAATGCTTGATAACTTTGAGCTCAAATCAAAACACCCTACCTCAGAAGCTCCGCCCCCACACATTTGAAACACATTGTGAAGCCTATTGTTGTTGTATACGACGGGCATGCACCACTTTTACAGAGCCAGGGCTGTGTTGAGGTCCAAGATAATTTTTTTCATATTTTTATTATGTTTATATTATTAGTTTGCACAGAGAACGGTAAACTGGTGGAACGTGAGGCCCTATTTGGTGACAAACTATTAGCTTACAATAGCTAACTATACCTTTTTTAAATGTCGTGCGTTCACAGAGGTGTGGCCGCCGTGCGTGAGAGTGACCGTGGTTCGGTCCGCAGTGCTTCAGGTGGGCTCACTCTACATCATCACCGCAGACTCCCCAGCCACCATTGGAAGGCAAGTGCTCCTTTATCTCTCGCGTCGGAAACTAAGCCTGCCCCTCCAGTCGAGGTTCAAACAAAACACTGAGCCTGTAGCAAAGAGTCTGTGCCACAGTCTAGCTGATGATACAGCAACTAGGCTACAAATAAAACAGGCTATTAGTCAGTGAATAAATATGATAGAATATATTTACTCAATGACCTAACGTGGCATTGTGCACTTCAAGAGTAATTATAGTCTTGTTTATGTACTGATAATAACCTGTCAGCAAGGGGCAGAGCTTTGTATTTTATGTTTGGCCCTCTAATTTTATGTTGCAGAGAGAAGGACATGGACCATGCAATCCGTATACCAGAAATAGGAGTCAGCAAGGTATCCCACTGCAGACCTTCATCCACACACATCATAGGTCATCATCCTCCTATGCAGGAACACATGTATCTCATCCAGTATGTTGTGCTTCTGGTTCCAGTTCCACGCAGAGGTCTACTTTGACCAGAACCAACAGTGTTACATGCTGGTGGACCAGGGCAGCCAGAACGGGACCGTCATTAACGGCAACAGAATCCAACAAGTCTGTTGACCGGTTTTGTTCTTTTGCCAGTTTCAGTAGACAGCACAAAAGCATTAAGTCGCCCAGGAGAATAACCCAATACTGGTCCTGCAGCCTAAAACCAAGTGCGAGCCTCGCGCGCTGACGCACGGCGACGAGGTGAAGATGGGCGAGACTGTGCTGTCCTTCCACATCCACCCCGGGACGGACACCTGCGATGGCTGCGAGCCAGGCCAGGTCATGGCTCACCTCAGCAAGCACAAGAAGGAGGAGAAGATGGGTGAGGAAGTGAATCACAGGGTCTCCTTTTCTGCCCCCCCTAGCTTTTGGCTTTAATTGTGCAAAGCCCTGCGCAGTGTCTGCGTCAGTCTGGGCCTCTGCCCGGGTGCAGGGCAAGCAAGCTTTACTGACCGAGCAAGGCACTGTTGGTCAGCGGGACCTGCTCATTCCACTGTTAGTGTCAGGCCACGCTAAAGATACCTCACGGTTAGCTGTTCACTGGTCAGTGTGGTTGTAGTCTTGGAATAACAGAATACATATTTCTAAAATGTAGGCACGCTACTTTATTCTTGTTTGTCCTTTTGAAAACTGCAATATTAGCCCAGTGAGCTATGCACCATTGTAAGGATGCAAGCTACAATATGTATCAGACTAAGATAAGAGAGTTAGTGCAGAGTCGATATTAACGTTGCTGCGATTCCTCTCCCCCTACCCTCCATCTCCCTCATCTCTCACCTCAAAGGCCCTGCCTCTGTAGAGAAGGAGCTACTGAGGCAGATGGAACTAAAGCAACTAAAGGCCAAATATGGCCTGCAGGTAAGCCATCGCCTGGTCAGCCAGAGTTCACACGTCGTTGTCATTCATTGTCATTGTCGCGCTGCTGTTCTGCCAGCAGAGCAGCGAGTACGAAGAAGCCAAGGCCCTGAAGAACCCCAGGTACACAGACCGAGCAGAGTCGCGGCGGAAGAAAGTGGGCAGCGAGGGGGCCTTCCAGCGAGACGACGCCCCTGCTTCAGTTCATGTGTAAGCACCACTGTTATTAGCCTTGCTCTCGGATAATGCTTTTCGCTGACATCATCGTCTAGTCTGGAAACCCCCGTTCGGTTTAGCGTTCGCTACAGCCACTCTGGATACCGTACCATTAAGCCAACCAGCGGGGAGCGGCTATGTGCATTGGCGTTGAGTTCATCCGCTTGTTTCAAAATGATGGTATAGTGAGATGAAGCGATGCCATTTTTAAATTCTGCTCCAGTAGTATGGAAGTAAACGTGAGAGCTATGTCCATTAGGATGCATAGAAGACTGCAAACAATCACCAGTGGAGCATGTCCAGACCCTAATTAGCTTCACTATTGCACATACCAGTAACTGCCAAACAGTGGGACTAATTAGTCGTGAGATAAGCAGGAGACATTCAGCCCCAGTCATGTTCTGCCCATTTTTGTTTTTCCTTCAAAAAGGGAGATCAGCGAAGTCAATAAAGGTCGGAAGATGTTGGAGAAGATGGGATGGAAGAAAGGCGAGGGACTTGGCAGAGATGGAGGTGGAATACAAAGCCCGGTAAGACGGTGACTATCAAGACCTGGGCTTGAATACATTCGTTTCCTGGTTTGTTCAAGCGGAACTAGTATGTTAATGTTTCTGTTGTTCACCCTGTAGCACCAACATACCTTTCCTTTAGGGATGCGATATTTTTAACATTATCAGCAAACAACTATTTTCTATGTAAAGGCCCGATGGAATGATTACATTTTGAACAAAGGTTGACATCACACTCGATCCCGAGCTAGTTAGTGTTCATTTATCACTACACCATCATTAAACACACAGTGTGTTCTTTGGTTGTTCATTGAGTTCCTACTTGTTTTGCTCACAGATCACCGTAAACCTCCGAAAGTCCCAGTCGGGTTTGGGGGCTGGCCCTGCCGTGTCCATGGACAACGCCTCACTTGTCAAGTCCAGGAACCAGGCGAACTGGGAGAGAGCGCGGGAGAGGTTTGCAGACTCCTGCCAGGCCGACGCGCCGGCCTCAAAGGCGCAGGACAGGTCAGAGGTCAAGCCCTGGGTGAAAGCAGCCGAGACGAATGCCACAAACAGCCCAGCTGCTTTAGATGGTGACAACCAAACGTAGGACAGAAATCACATGTAACAACTATTTGAGTATTTGTACTCAGACTGCTACAACAGGATACACGCTTAATATTTTGATCAGACCTCATCTCTATTAGATTTTTTTATTATAACATCTGTCCTTCGTGCCGATTCTTTTAATTTTTTAAAAATGTATTTCAATGGTGTCCTCTTGATAGGTTTTTGTTGAGCACATTGGTGCATCGCCTGTCCAGTGGCATAGTTCAGTAATTACAATGCAACACTTTCATCCTGTAATTCATCTAATACAGAATACAGTATATTGTGATTCCCCTCATGGGAAATGTGTGTGAACTGACAAGGGACATGATATTTACATGACAGAAATAATGTTTTGGGGGTTGGGGGGTGGAATGGCCACATGTCGATACTACAGCCAACAGGGGGCAGTGCTGCTACAATGCTGTAACTGACTGTACAAGGAGGATACAACTAGCCTGAAGCAAATATTGACACAATGAAGACCGATTTCTCAAAGTGAAATCAAGGTGGCAAGACTATTCTGGATTTATGATGTGAAAGTCATCGTAAACAATGTATAAAATGCTCCGTGTAACAATGTCCCACTTACACAATTAAATAAAATGGGTTTACTGTTTCTTAGGTCTTATTTTGTTCTGTGCATAAGATGAGATCAATTTTCGCTGTGGGTGTGTTTCTCAAATAATGCGATATGGCCAACACGATGTATACGTGCCGTGTACTAAGGCCTTATCGGCAAGCTCATTTCAAGGGTATGTGAACATTTGCATGTGTGTGAGACTACACTTGAGCAGAGGCTAATACACCAACAATAAACCTAATCCCACGTGCAAAAAGTGATGCAGAATTGTAGTCTAGAGTAGACCACATTGCATTACGAATGCTGACTCAACTAGCAGATAGCTTTAATCAGGTGGAGCTCTGATATAAATGGTAGTAGCCTACAGTAGTAGTAGTAGTAGTAGTAGTAGTGTAATCACCCAAATAGCAGCAATTGGAAGCACACTGAATAATTACTTGTCACAATCAAGTTTAAGACCAATAGCTTTGAGCAATAGATGAGATGTCAACAAATCAGATGTCTTAACCGTAACATTTTAAACCTGAAATGAATGGGCGGTTAGTTACACTCACAAGCCAGAACTGGCACGACTGTGCGAGATGGCTCGCCTGCTTGGTTTCTTCTGGCTCAACGTGCCACCCATGTCGAAAGTCCCCTGATCCTCGACGACAGAATCCTCCCGGCGGTACAGGACTGTGTGACAGTGCACAAACAGATGCGCTGTCGGACCTATCTGTGTATCTCCTACCTGGCTGTGAACACAAGGCTCTTGTGCAGTTGAGTGACAGCTCATCTGAAACAGTGGCTTCAAGAGCTCAGACACAAGCCACAGTCAACAGGTACACACCTCCCTGCCTCTATGCCCCTCCCACTTTCCTACCGTCTCTGCTCCTCTCTGGCCACGCCTTCGGGAAATAAACGCTCATTACGGCATTGCAGTGTAATACAGTAAACCTGGGAGGGATAGTCTGGAATGATTGTGTGTCTTGCTTGTTAGCATTTTGTATGGGAGGTTTATGGCACGCATAAAACTGATACCGTCAGTTATGCTGACAGTCATGAGATCAAGCAGATTTCATGCCGGAGCATGACGTGGATTGCCAGAGATCTGGCTTGACCAGTTCCTTGCTCACAAAGCATTCAGGGATTTAGAACACTGCGCTACTGTTCTGATAAATCCAAGCTTTTCATTGGCTGGGAGTATAGGCATATGTAAACAAATAATGTCAAAGTAATCACAAACACCATAGACAACATCCACCCAAGTCCATGCCTAGTGGCATGCTGGGTAATAAGATACAATTTATGCAATGTATGTTTCTTGTGACAACACTACAACTCCTACACCACAACTTTCTTACAGGCAAGTCAATGCAAACTGTTATATTAGTCCATACGAGCTTCAATGTAGTCCTCCCTTACATAATGTTAATAAGAAAAGCATTTTTATTTGGAAAATAAACATTTGATTATGATATTATTTACAGCCAATGCCCATGACAAGAGCCAATTAGTTTAAATGGAAATGTTGCATTTCATGGGACATTATAGTTCCACTTTCAATTTAAAAAAAAGGCATGGTAGCTGGAATGACAGGGACAAAGATAGCTTATTGATATTTCACTCTGTAGAGACGATATGGTTGTCATGTCAGCTAGTGGAATGTGTGGACAAGTAGCAATTGTTATGAAATGAACATAGAGCAAACTCAGTGCTGGTCAGCATTCCGTTAAAACGCTTGTCATCATTCCCACCAAGCTACTGGCACTGGACACAGGTCAGAGGACACATTCTATAAGTCACAGCCATCCATCACACATAACTACTAGAATGTTTCTTAAGCCATTCATGGGCCATGACAAATATAATATATATAAAATATAAGCATGTTCCACAGCTGAGCTGCACATACACTACACAACAACACGTACAGCAGTGCCACATATATTGGATAAAGCACATATCAATGCGTAGCTTTCAAAATATACTAGAATAAGACATGAGATTTTGGCAACGTGTTGCATAATCGCTGGAGATGCAGCAACACACTGCTTTCACCACCCAGGTAAATTACCTATTGAGTGAAGCCTGACCTCTGCTGGTATACCTGGAGAACTGTGTTGCCATTCAGCAGATCAGTAGTTGAGAAGACCACAATGTTTACAGTAGATTCACAGAAGGCAACTACTACAGCCACCAACAAGCATCTCCTTGTTTCCAGAGACTGCATGTGGTCAAGGGCAAGGCAAACCATTAGCAAATGTCACTCCTTCAGCCTTTAATTTTGCTAAATTGATCTCAAACCCATCATCTTGGAGGGAGACTGAGGTCAAGACTCAAGACCATTTCATTATTTTATTCAGTTTAATTTAAACAGCTCAAAGTACGCCCGGCAATTACCGTACGTCTGTACAGTAGCAGATCATCTATGGAGCAGTGCAAATGTCCTTACTGCCCAGACACATGCAACCAAGCAGTAGAGTAGGAAGCACATAGTTTGCACATGCTTGTTCTGGTTTGGTTGATATACATTTGAATAATACATTTTATTTACAGGCGCCTTTCAAAGCACCCAAGGTCACCTTACAAGACAAAGGTACATAACAATGTGATATGGGTATAACAATGTGATATGGGTGTAATCGTCTGTCACGATTACACGGAGGTACGGACCCAAACGCGAGACACGCATTGAACATAAACAAGATTTATTCCAAAAGACACAAAAAGGCAGGACCACGGGAGTAACGCAACACCGATACACATATCTACAATGACCGACATAGGACTGGGAAAACACTGGGGCTAAATACACAGGTAGACAAGACAGGAGGACAAACCATTGGCTTACAACAATGAGGAAGAGGTATAGCACATTAGACATGATTAAACAGACATGGATGGAATTACAGAGACTGGGAAACATGGGGCAGGGAGTGACAGGAAAACAGGCTTGATATACAAGGTAAACACATGATGTAATGAGACTAGCACAGGACAGGGATCACGAAACATTACAACGTTGAAGTCAAGTGTGTTTCGACATTGTGGTAGAGCTAGATGAGGCAGTTGTTGCAACAAACAGTTGTTGCAACGCTGATTGGTTCAGCGCTATCCAGTAGTTTCAGAATTAACCAGAGGGCTACGCCAAGCAGGAGGAAACCACTGCAAACACTTCCCCAATGGAGCGTGGCCAGGCAATTAACAATGTGCTCCTAATCACAATATTAACATTGTGTTCCATCAGTCAAGGGAACAACATAAACTTATAGTAACGACATTCCGCATGCATTACAAGTCGGTACAATAATTTGCCCTATAATTACTGGTGAGAAGGATAAACAAGGATTCACTAAGATATACGTAAATGCATTATTCACTGCTTAGAGTTCAGCCTCAATTCACACAAAGGTACCCTAGCCCTGTATGCATTTCTGCTGCCAGGCCTTCAACACAAACGCCATCAGCTTGTCACGCTGACTGTGCTGTGATGCCAGCCACAGTGTCATTATAACTGGCCCACGATGCCAGCGTAAGGCAGGGCGCTGCGAGCGACGCATGCTCACGTCGTGCGTCGGCTCAACCTCCCCCAGCGCGTCGGACAGAACCAGCGGGCGACAGCCACAGAACTATGGCGACAGCCTCCCTCCACCTTCACTGCATTCTGTAACTTAACGTCTCTACAGTTTTTGAAACAGAAATGCTTTCGTTACCACCATATATGTATGTGGCAGGTAGAGCAGATGGGGTAGGGTTTTATTAAAGGGTTTTCCACAAGAGGAATTCAAGAGGGTTTCCTCTCAGTCTGACTGAGAGGAAATGGTCTCCATTCCAACCATTCCAGCAGTGGCTTGAATTAAACATACTACAGCATATCTATAAATACTAACATAACAAAATAAATTAAATAGCATGTAATCAACCACTGTCAGATATTAGCACCCACACACCCCACTCAGAGAAAGATTCCAACAGGGCATTCTCCAAAACCCAATGAATATCCACATTCCAGGGAGTCTATGACTTCCGCCATGTTAAGAGAGCCGGTCCTCCACCACTTCCAGCCCTGTCCTTCAGGCATTAGGGTGTGTCACGGACCGGTGACCTCATCTTTCCAGAGAACCTCCAGAAACCTCAGAACACTCGCTACTCACATGATGAGGACTCCGTGGACACACTGTTGTTGACAATAACACACCGGTCAGACAGGAAATATTTCAGCATGCAGTTTTGACATCACTTCTGGGGGTGTCTCTATACAGTTAGCACAATCATTTACACAATGTGTGTGTGCGTGTGTGTGTGTGTGTGTGTGTGTGTCAGTCTGCTAGTTTGACATGTTTTTTAGGACTTTTAACGCTATTCTTGCTAACCCCTGTTGGCCTGGTTAATTGTGCCCAAAAAAAGGGATTAATTATCCAGATGTCCAGCACTGACATTACAGTAGAAACAAACGCTGCCTGCCTGTCTATACTTTTGTCAGGACCGGACTGTTACACGGGTTTATTGAAAATGTGGTGAATGTTTTCCCAGCAAGCTGGATTTGTTTTTGTTTTTATAATATGGCCCTTTTTTTTATCATAATAACTCAGCTTTTAATGGCATAGCTGCGGGATTTAAATATATTCCTGTTTATTAGACAGCAGAGGAATCAGGGAGAAAGGGCCACGCGGTCTCCTGTAAAATCTGCAAAGTTTTACTGTTTACTTGACATAACGGCACACATAACGGTACACCTGACTGTGTAGGCCTACTGTAGCCTATTTGAAGTTTCAAAGTAAAAATAAAACAACAATAGCCTACCTCGGGAAACTCTCTGATGACTGACACCACGGAAATGGAGGATCGACCATAAAGTCCCACTTTATGGTGTCCAAAACTCATTGAAAATTAATGTTCCTGCCTATGGGATGTAGACTAGTAGGCAGTGTTGTTGGAGTTGCCGCTTTCTGAAAGAGAGTGCTTGTCCTAAACTGAGAGATTGGTTGGTCGTGAGCTGTTCCATGCGGCTAGTTGGGAAATGGGAAATGAACTTTCTGGGCAACTTGCCAAAGAATGGAGCGTTTCTTAAAGACGCAGTTATACGTTAACGATATCACTAGAACGACTAGAACATGTTAGGGACTAAGTAACCGACTAAAGTAGGGTACTTTAAAGAGTTTTGTGAATGCTGCTCCAAAATTGCTGCCCATTGAATCTTTAATAGCAATATCAATTAACTTGAATACATAGAGTATTACCATGTTAACTACTGCAACATGATGCCCATTCTTACCATCAGGTTTTAAACGAATCCATTGCCCCCTCTAGTGGTTTAAACAAGGAATAGACTTCTATGAATAGGCTATTCTACACTACGTACACGAACATTATACGAATAGTGTGAAATGATTATAGGCCAGAGATAAAATAGAAAATACTAGACTATACGGCTATTCTTTAAAAATATATATTATATTTCAACATATTGTTATGCATAAAGCATATTTATTCAAATATAAAGGTGAGGAGAATGTAAGATTGAGTCACCATGATTCAACTGGCCCTTTAATGACACTTTAAAGATGATATATACCATTAGGTCACTGTAATGCACCGTGTTGTGTAGCTTAGTGTAGAATTCCAGTAAGAAGAATATGACATCACTTCATGGCATTATATACAAATAAACCCCCAAAGCATTCAGGACCAGCACAATGTACACATCCAGCCACAGAAGAGCATTTGTTGCTCATATTCTGCTTAGCCCCTTCACACTGTAGTCAATGGCAACCAGCCAATGGATATGATCATGCACAGTGCTGCAAGCAGCAACGGCAAAGAGGTAATTATTGCTGAGGGCAGACTGTTCAAAGGGAGGTTTAGTGATAGAATACACTACACAGTATAGTGCTATACTCAACAGTTTTAAGATAGGCTAATTCAGTACACTATAGCCTACTTGTGAATACATAAATGGCCTATAATAGGCATATGGATTGGTCTTATTTAGTCATGTCATTATTCAGTTTACCTTGAATGCTCAATGCATTTGATTGATTGTAGCTATTAATGGTGGTCAATTACTGTGCATTACTGCGTGTGACATATTGTGGATTTAGTGTGTGTGCGCTGCGCATCACATATGCATATTTGTGTAGCCTGAAACACTGCTGAGAGATGAGAGGCTAATTTGCCTCCCTGCACCCTCCATTTATACACTGAACCCGGTAATAGCAGAATTATCATCTTCAACAAAATACAATTTTAACTACTTTCTAAAATAATTAGATTTCTCAATTATCAGCATTGATGTAATGCTGATTAATAATATACATTTTGATTTAAAATGTTTTAATTAAATTAAAAAATACAAAAAAAAGACATAAAATAAAATAAAAACAAACTCGAAATGCTCTGTGCCCCGTCGACCTAAAGACATCCATCTCTGAAAGCCATCCTGTGGAAGGTAGAAAACAGATTGTTGTGACATCATCATTGCAACGGTAGCCAGACGCCAGCAGCATCAAGCTTTTAAAGCTTGAGGATCAGAACACGCAGACCCTGGCCATATTGTGCATCCACCTCGTAAATCGGCTGCGTCACACAAGATCATCTGGAACAGTAAAATAGCAACGGACAGAGAATCACACGGAGCAAAACACAATATTGAGACGAGTGCGACTTTTGAGTAAATAGGGCTTTCACTATCACGGTAAGTATCAGCCGAGTTTACCCAGATGTGTTTTCCTCTATGCTTATGTGGTTAATGGGAATCTCATGGCTCACAAACCCCCCACTCCCGTATCTTGTATGCAGGTGTGTTACTACAGTGTAAGTAGGTTAGTGTGCGCTATCGCTGTTTTAGCAGTCGCTACATTGTTGACATTTTTGCACGTTTAATACATTCAATTTTCTTTTTCAGGTGCAGACTACGCTTCATCGTGTTAAAATGGTTAAACTGGGAAATAATTTCAGTGACAAAAATAACGGCAAGGTGGTTTGTGAAGACGGATTCGATACAATCCCTCTTATAACACCGCTAGACGCCAGTCAATTGCAGTTTCCTCCACCAGAGAAGGTAGCCTAATTATAAAGCTGCAGCGTTTTTATTGAATTTTATATTAATATTAATGAATAATAAATTTTATTTATAACACACAGCATTGTTTCATATATACTAATTAACACCGTTTGGACTGATGAATTCAATGGTAAATAATAATCGGTTACCATCGATTAGCATATATTATTATGTTTATTATGTGTTTCCAGGTGGTTGTGAAGACTAAAACAGACTATGATGGGGAGAGCAAGAGAGGAAAGCTAAGATCTCCTAAGGTTGCAGAGTTCTCAATAAGCATCATAGAAGGGGTGTCTGAGCGACTGAAGGTACTGGAAAACATTTCCTGCCATAATGGGAATGAGGTATACAGATAGGTCACACAGCAAACACTGTCAAACAGCTGGCTTTGTTCACATAGTGAGTTTAGTCTCCATTCATAGCCTACAGGTATGTGCCAGTTTCACTTGAGCTATAGCTAAGCTCAATCAAATATTCCTTTCTGTGTTCTAATGGAGTTATACTGGGAGACATTAAGTTATAATGCACAAGGACACATTAAACCATGCTCCAAGCCTCTCGTTAATTCAGCTGCTGTCATGGCAATGGCCAAGAAAAGCAGCCTCCAACCTTTTTTTGTGCTACTTGAAAGGTAGGAAGGAGTTCCGCTATTATTCACAGTATGCTATATAAAATGTGCTATTGTATAAAGCATATGCTATTATAAAAATAAGACAACAACAATGAAAAGGTGTGAATTATGTTGTTTACATGTATAGGCAGTGTCAGAATATTTTGAATTACTCCTTTGGTGGTTTGCTGATACATAAACAATAGCTTGAAACATCAATAGATGCATATCTGTCTGTACTAAATGTCTCTTTATTTTTGGTGGTACAATCGGGGCTTTGATTCAAGGACATCGGCAAAATTCACTGTGACGTATCTGGTAATTAGAAACCACATGCTGTGAAATGTTAGCGTGGCACAGCACCTTGTGTCTTTGATCAACTGTTCCTGTTTTCCATCTCCATGTCAAGCGATAGAACAATAGAATCTCTAGGAAAAACACAGTTCATGTGAATCATGCTTTTTGTGATATGGTGCTTTAGAAACACACATTTATTTGCATATGCTTACTGTATTTTGTGGTACTGTATTTTCATTTTATTCTTAAATATGAAACTGCTTTCATATTTATAATACATACAATACATACAATATATTGTATGTATTGTATATTTATATTACATACAATACAATATAATACAAAATACAATACAATAGGCTATGTAGTCACCACGTACTGTGTGTCTTTTGTGACGTTGTCATGTGAAGAAATGCGATGAAATGATTTTGCTAACAACTTGCCTTTCCCGCTCCAACCTCCTAGAAGCACAGACAGTATTACATCATTCTCAGGGGAGGTGAGAACTGTACTGTACAGATGGTCACAAACAAGTTGTTTTCCTGTTGTTCCTGTTGATTTACTATATGCAGTGTGTTTTCAGCCCCCCACTGTCAGAGGAAGGGGGATTCAACAGCTATTGAGAAATAAACTCTAAAGATCCTGTATGGAAAAATTTGACATTTTCCATTTGTGTTGTCATGTTGAAATCGGTCCAACCTATGATTAAAGGTGGATCATGGATGCTAGGAGCAGATATTTGAACTCAATCCAATTAAAAAACACCTCTGCCTTTTAGTGCCAAAGGGTGTCCCCTCAGTAGCTCCGCCCCGCGCATTTCCAAGGCTGGGACAGTGTTGTTTGAGGTAGTGTTGTTTGGTGCGGTCTGCACCACTTTCTTTGTATTTCCATTTACCGAGCCAGGGCTCGGTAGAAACACCGGATTACTTTTCAGTGCGCACACAGACCGGGCAGTGCAGCTGTGTGGAGATATGTGCTGAATGCTCAATTTAACCCAAAAAAGTGTATTAGCGCTTATACTCGATGCTGACGCCATCTCTCTGATGAAAATCCTGGCGTAAAACAAGCTATATTTGGCCCAAGGGACATCATTCCTGGATTGTTAATAATTGTTGTATGGTCTGTATTCCCTGCAGGTGACTCTACTGGTGATCTGTACGCTGGCGTTTATGGTGTGTGTGGTGTTCTTGGTGGTCTACAAATTCTATGAGTATGAGCAGCCTTGCCCTGACAGCTTTGTTTACACGGTAAGCGTGTTGCTTCAAAGACCTATTGTGCGTCATTGTGTCTCATGCCTGATGTTATTCAATAGTACAGTAATAGCATGCTCTCATATATACCCAATGAAGCCTGTCAAAACGCTGGCTTTCACATCTGAATACATCATATATACTGTATATATACTGTCTGTATACATTATATGGGAAAGACATTGAAGTAGCTGGTAAGGCTGATTGAGTAAGTTGTTTTTTAAGTGGCAATCCAAATGTCACCTTGATCTGAATTCCATTCCAGGCAACACAGACATAATTTGGTTCACCTTGGAAACCTGTTGCTATGGTGAATCAATGACTCTGCCATCGTCTCATTTGTTGTACCGTAAGCTAATCAATTTTTCAAGCTACCTGGTGGAAAAAAAAGTGAAACATATTTAGTACAATAATAACCCATTTGTCATTGTACACCTCAAATGATTGCCTTAGTGGTATGAAAGAGAGACAAACGTCGGACTATATTTCAGTGGCCGCAGCTATTTCACACCAAGAGCATTCACTGCTCTCTAATATTATTTAACGCTCAGGCAACATCTAGTCTCTACTGTCCTCATCTATTACCGTTTGTTGTAACTGTGAATGTTACTCTTGCCTGTATCTTGGCAAGGTATTGATTTAGATAGGACTATTTTTAAGCGTCAGTCTATTGTTTGTACACCTCCGCCTATACATACTTGGCCACATGAAGGATCCACAGCCCTCTTCTTTCATAGAGAATATAGCGAAGCCACTGACGCATACTTACAGTGAAGTCCACCTTTGACTTGGAAGGGGGAGAGGGGGCCATCAGTTTATGCAGTATGACGTAGGGTGCCATACACACTCCCATACGAATGCATAAGACTGCTCTGTCTTTTTTATTTATTTTATTATCATGTTTTGCTTTGTCAGAATAAACTGGTGAAATTGAGATTGATCAACTTTGTCCATAATCTGTGTGCGCGCTGCCTTCTCACCCTTTGGAAGATTAATATCTTTACTTCTACTTTCACTCACTCTCTAAATGGTGAATTTATATAGCGCTTTACTAGGGCTGGGCAATATACCGGTATGTCCGAATTTATTTCAAGAGAGATATAAAATTAGACAATATCGTTTATATTGATATAGTTATATTATGCGTTTAATCATTACTTTTTCGATTTGTTCGTCGCTCCCTCCATGCCTGCACTTAGTGCGTTCAGAGTGTCAAAGGGGCGGAGACACCAGAGAAAGCTCACATGTCAATGTCGCTAAAAATAAAAAATGTCACATTTCCGTCGGGTTTCCAGTTTTTTTCTGTATGCCTTAAGATTTAGCCCACTTTATAGAAAATACCCATATATATCGTGTATCGGTATTCAACCTGAATATATCGGGATATTATTTTTGGTCCATATCACCCAGTCCTACGCTTTACATTATTTTGCCTTACATTCACCCATTCACATAATGATGGTGATCGCTGCCATGCAGGGTGCGACCAATCACCGGCAGCAGTTGGGGGGTAGGGGGTTGGGCATCTTGCTCAAGGATGCTTAAAGGTAGGTCAACACCAGGGTTCCTCTCTCTCTCTCTCTCTCTCTCTCTCTCTGTGTTAATGTCCCTCTCCCTTCCTCCTTCCCCAACACCCCCCCCCCCCCCCAATCTGAGCAGCAGGGCCGCTGCATGCCGGCGGGGATGTACGGCTACGACGCCCCGCAGGGCGGCGGCATCCGCGGGCGCCTCTTCACCATCGTCAACCACTACAACATGGCCAAGCAGACCATCACCCGATCCGTGTCGCCCTGGATGACGGTCGTGTCCGAGGAGAGGGTCACTCAGCAGGAGACGGAGACTGCACAGAAGTTGGCCTAACCCCCCTAGCCGCCTGGCCGCAGAGGGAGATGTTGAATGATTAATAATGTGGCTGTGCTATTCAGTCAAACCTGCATAAAGGCCCAGGGGTCTTCATTGGTATTAAAATTACCTGTTAAAGAT
This sequence comes from Speoplatyrhinus poulsoni, assembly GCA_025447795.1. Lineage (NCBI taxonomy): Eukaryota > Metazoa > Chordata > Actinopteri > Percopsiformes > Amblyopsidae > Speoplatyrhinus > Speoplatyrhinus poulsoni. The sequence continues at coordinate 4,233 of JAOEGT010041460.1, read as the reverse complement.
GCAGACTTATTAGTCGCATGTAGTTGGGTCAATTTAAAGTCTACAGTAACGTGCATTAGTACTGAGAGAATATTTCAAACATCTTTTTCATGAAAGCCGGCATTGGTTTTGAGCAGCTTTGCCGGTTTGTCTGAATAGCATGTTCTGTGGTTATTTATTTATACATTTAAATGTTGGCAGACGTGTAGGAAATGCCACTTGAACACATGCACTGATGCAAACACACACACACACTAACCTTATAAATATGCATTACATTGTGTAATGAGAATTCGACTAACTTTGGATTGATTGAACCATCCTGCGTAGCTTGTTAAAGACACAAATGCACGCATGCCTCATGGTTTGTATTCATGTATTTCTTTCACACAATACCTAGCCCACTGATGCATGCAAGAACTTTCTTTGCAATCCAGCAAATTGATATTTTCTTAAGTGGCGTAGAAAGAGTGCAACATATTTGCCAGTGTACCTGTCAAATTATTGTACTTTCATTGCATTGTAACCTATGAGGGCACATTTTAATACTATTTACACATATTTACACCATGCTTAATGCCAATCTTAAGTATTTGTAGCAGCTAGCACATCTTTTAAACCAGCTTTAATGATTATATGCATTTGAAATGTGAACACCATGTATTTTGCATTAAGTAACGCACAGCACCCATTACATTTACAAGACTGCTAATTTTAATCCGCATATAGTATTGTCCAGTGCTTTCACTTGATTTATGTTGTCACCACTCCCATAGATGCCTATAGCTCTCAAAAAAGGTTTATGATATAGTGGAACAACGCTTGTCAAGTTTTTCTGTTTGGTATTTATCTTTGTCACAAATTCTGTACATTTTTCAAACAATGTAAGAATTATCAGCGTATTTGCTACTTAAAAATGTAAACGAAAAAATAATGGAAATAAAGTGCACACAATTCACATAAACTGTGAAGTAAAACACATTGACAAAGTAGAATGAATGTGCTTTAAACCATTAAGTTAATATGGTTAGCAACACTAAATACCAAAAAACAGTATAATTCAAAAGGGAAGTTGAAATGGTTGCATTGCACTTGACAGAATGTCAGTAAATCCTAATGAACAGAATAGATAACAATAGACTGCATGAATCACTTTAAGCTTGTTTAAATGATCTTAAATCTCTAGTGAGGTCCATGCTCTATAATGACAGGATGTTCAAATATAATTCAGATGATGAGAATGAAGACTTTAATGGTTGGTTTGATTAGTTTTATTATTTTTAGTAATTTATTAACACCACTACATTTGAACAATTATCAGGTATCCCACTCCTCTGGTAAATCATGACAACTGCTCAATTAAAATATGAAGTGAGGTTTTAGGGTTTGTCGATGTTTCCATTCAAATAGATACATGAAGACTGCACATATTAAACAGGAACAATTCTGTCAACACAACATAAGTTTACACAGTATCCTTTGATGCATTAACATTTATAATAAAACCAATTTAGAGATTAGCAACTAAAACGGCCTATTTCTTTGTTCAAACCGAAAACGTTTATTCTCAATAAATCCATTATCAGTTGTGGTGGCGGAGTGACAAGAGACACAGATTGTAAATTCAGAGAGCACTTTACCCCAACGAGATAGCTTGCTTCACTGTACTGATGTGTTTAGACTGCCCTCCAGTGGACAAAGTGGTGCCATACATGAAAGCTTCCTGGAAGCACAGTCAATTGCATCCGCTATGAACCCCAAGTGATTAACATCCAGAGAGGCAATCTGACAACTATACATTCTTGCTGCAGAATGTGGAGAGGATCTGCTCCATATTCAGGATCCAGTGTGCTAAAATTCAGAGCATTCTGGACTCCTAGTGAATGCGGTAATAACCAATGTGTTCTAGAACAGGTATCACTTTCTGTGTTTAAAGTGCAAGCTGCAGCACAGCTTCGACGCGTTAGCTGTCATACCAGTCGAGGAAGAGAAGTGAGAAAGAGCACATTACTAGGAAGAAGAGGATCCACACACGGAAACCGGCATTGTTCTTGATGGCCTTAAATCACAAGGAGAGATGTACAGGAGATTATCTTTGCTGCTCAATATGCAGTATTCCAGTTACATCAAGCAGGACTTTACCTCTCGTATATCCTCATTGCCTTCTTTGACGTCCTCCGTCGCGCCAACCACCAACTGGTGAATATTGTCTATCTCAGTTTCCTGTCAAAGGCAGCAGAAGAAACTAACGTCAATGCGCTACTGTGTTACTTCCTCTCTCAACCCTGGAAGGGAATGAAATCAACGGACCTGTTGAAGGACTTTCTCTGCAAAGATCTCCTGGAGTCGAGAAATCTCAACAACCTTTCCCTCGATTTGTCTAAAAGGAAACCCAAAGGGGGTTGTTAATTAGAAGACAACACAAGCTATGCCTTTGCTTACTAGCCTGCTAAAGAGTAAAGGGATTATAATAGTGCGGATGCTCACCTAACTTCATCCACTAGACTGTTCATCTCACCGACCAGCCTCTGGTTCTCTTGCTCAAACTAGACAGAGAATACATAATAAATGTGTTATAGTGACAGGCCGTACATAACTAAAGCATGCGTAATATAGCAGTGTTATCGACTGTGTGTTCTGAATGGGATACACCTTTGTCAGTCTTCATAAAACTCACAGACCCCAAAATTGGACAACTAAGGAAATTACGTAATGAGCTAACCCTAACTCAGATCTAAGAATAGATTACACCGGTTTAGCGCTGCCTTTGCAAAATTCCTTCTTGACAGACTCAATGCATGTAAAATGAAATGAAAGTATACAGCGACATTACATGTATTTATCACTGAAGTGAATGGTGAGAAACAACAGAGACACATGTATTTGATGTAGGGCGGTGCAGGCAATCCATATGCATCACGTACCATTTGGATTTCCTCTGGAGACAGGTCATCTTCCACCCGGCTTTCTTCCCACAAGTTGGCGCTGTTGTTCAACACCTCCTCAATGTTTTTCTCTACAGGGGAAAAAAAACAAAACAACAAGAAGAAACATCTTAAGGAACATCATCGTCAGCGTCGTCAGCATCGTCATAACACTCTTATGAGTAGAGCACATCGGGAACCCACACATGCCAATCTGTATATGCAGGTAGGACGTTCATTGCTGCTGACAGCAACTTGTTTTGTTGAAGGTGCTCCCATCACCTGCTTATGATCCAATTCACAAATGACCTCTAAACTGATTGGTACAGCGGAACAAATTGTGAAGCTTGCAAAATAAAGATGGCTTGTATTCACATTCAATAGAGTCTACTACTACTACCTTATGAATAATATTTGATCTGTAATACCTTTTAATACAGCATTAGTGCATAAGATAATGATATAGCAGATAACATAATATACTGTATGTCGTAGAAGTATACAAGTGAATGAATGGCAATCCATGTACACTATTAAAAATGTATGCATTTTATAAAACAACATACATTTATAAACTATAATAAGTTAAAACTATTTTTTTAAATAATTTTGTGATCTCGACCCATGCTTTGAACTCGCTAACCAACCTGTGCTCTCTTCCTTGGCAGTCTTCTCCTCTGTAGGCTCCAGCGTTTTGATCTTTTCTACCTTAGTGTGGTGCTCTGGCTCCAGTCTCGACCTGAAACGACGTTTCACACCATGCCCCGTTATCACTCGATCAGCCCAGGGAAGGTATTCCACGAAGCAAGCTCATAATATCAAGGCTAATCTAATATAGCCTAGCTTGAATAAATTGCCTTGACAGTGAGATTGCAGATAGCACGTTATACGGAAACTATTGATCTAGCATATAATTTCTAGCCCATTGAAAACCAGAACATTAAGTGTCCCAGGATAGAAAATTAATGATCCGGGACTGACTATTAAAAACAACGACAACAGGTGGCAACATGTCACAAAAAGACTAAATGAGAGCAGTGGACAAGTCACCTACCGAGCAGGGAATGCTTATGGAGCTATAATAGCAATAGCGTGATGATGAAAAACATGAAAAAACAAACACCGTCTTTTGGGATCCCTTTTCTGCCTGCTGTTCATCTTTGTAACACAACTAAATTGACCTTGACAGTTAGCCTGCTCCCTAACAGGCTAGTTCAGATGCTAGTTCAGATGCTAGTTCAGATGCTAGTTCAGACAGGATGGTCTAGTGGTCTGGGTGTTGGGCTTCCAGCCGGAAGGTCGAGGGTTCAAACCCCGGTGTTGACCTACC
>JAOEGT010041440.1:0-22450 GCA_025447795.1 Speoplatyrhinus poulsoni | reverse complement strand
GAGGTACTTGAACTCCTTCACTTGGGGTAAGGACTCATTCCCTACCCGGAGTAGGCACTCCATCGGTTTCCTGCTGAATTACAATACTATCAAATAATATTATCACCTCTGGGGATAGTGGAGGTCATGAGTCTCTGGTACTGTTATTTTGGGGGGTCGCGAGCTGAAAAGTTTGAGAACCCCTGATCTAGACCATAAAATAGCAGTAAAAGAGGTTGTAATGCCAATGACCAATGGTAATTTCAGGTAAGTGTGGTGCATGTAGCCTATAGGTTGCTGCAATCTATAATAATTTGTTTGTCGCCGAGCAGTATATTACCATTGGTGCATGTAACCACCAGCAACTTTACTAAATTACAATGCAGGAAAAAACAGTAAAACCACTGTTGTTAAAGCGCTACTGTACGTTTTTATCCAATTCATATAGGACATATGGCACTATTATATGTCCATATAGTCATTGTTATTTCATGAACACATCCTAACCTGGCATCTTCAACATATGGGCAGAGAAGCAAAGAAGCGCTATGCAAGGTTGTTTATCTTTACAAGGAATAAACATGATGGTGAAAAAAGTATTATATGTTTAGACTATGATAGTCTGCAATTGTCTGTGATTTATTTCCTTCATTATGTCAAACTGCAGAGGCACCCGCACCTCATTGCATTTAGAATAGACTGGTAGACTAATAGTCTAGTAGTGAAAAGCGCTGGCTGTACACTGAAGTCAACATGTGCCAAGAATGCCCAGAGATTAAGACCTTTCCCTCATCCCCTCTGGACAACCTGCTGTCCCAGGGGTATATCATGCCAGAACCTCCTCGTCTGTCTCCCGTTCTTTGTGTCCCCTTCAGCTTTCTTGCTGTCTCAATGAAAGCTTAATGCGGGGAGCCAACTTCACACAGATGAATTGTGTGAAATTCTTTTGGCTATACCCTCTCACCATGGAGCCCTGTGGAGTAGGCTAGGCTCAGCACAAGGTGACAGGTCCAGTTTTGAAAGCTGGTTCAGGCAACACCACTGACTATGATTTTTCAGATAAAGAGGATACAGTAGGAGGAAAACACTTGGGTGTATTGATGTCATGAAAAACATCAGGTAGCAACCTGTATGTACAGGCTATACTTGGCACGACATTCGTAGGTCTTGGTTGTTTGTATTCTAGATCTAAAAAACAATACTTGTTTTATTCGTTTACTCATTTACATTGAGCTACGTTAGGCTGTATAGGAAAACTCTGACCCTTTGTTTGTTAGATCAATCAAGACGTTTGGTTTGACATTCTCCACATGATTTCTAACAACCAGAAATATTTACATCTTCTAATATTTTCCTCACCATTGATAAATTACAAGGCCAATATACTGCTTCAAGTAAAAGGAAATGGAGGGAAATTAAATATAATATTAGTGGTGAAACATATCTCCATACTGGCCTGGGAACGTCTCGTGATCCCCCAGTCAGAGCTTGCTGATGTTGCTCGGGAAAGGGAAGTTTGGGGTCCCTTGCTGAAGCTGCTGCCCCCGCGACCCGACTCCGGATAAGCAGGAGAGGATGGATGGATGGATGGATTAGTGGTGAAACAGATCGTAGTTGGTCCGTGATCCATTCGGATCACCCCACCGGTACTCGGCCGCAACAGCACAACCTTGCGTGTGATATTGCTTTTAAACAAGCGCCATTTACTATATTTGTTATTTGTTAACATATTTAGAATAGTTTATTTAATACATTTGGCTGATGAGCCTACATGAGACTGAACTGTCACCCAGCAACACAAACATTTTTTGCAGGGCGACACGCTACTTTGTGTATTTTTCACATCACACTCCCTCTGTGCGTGTTGTTATCCCAGCTCATCTGTTTTGATGGCTAGTTCTTAGTGAGTGGCTAAGTGTGTGTGGGGCCCATAAAGCATGCTGGTGTGACATCTAGAGTCAGGAAGTCATAAAGAGACTTTAAATACATGGAAAGCAAAGATAATCAGTATGGTTAAATAATGTATATGCTTACAGTCTGCTGATCAAAAACTCAAAAACCATGACACAATCCGATCCGTGAGTTTTGTGATCTGTTGCACCACTATTAAATATATTATTAACAATAATAATAATAATAATAATAATAATACAAAATTGTAGTAATAATGAAAAAAAGTTATAATAATAAACTGTCAGCAGTGTAAGGGATCTGAGGGAGATGTCTAAGATATATATTTTAAATCAAGCTGAAGATACTAAATACCTTTAATGTACATTTACCATACCATCTCTGATGGCCGGTATTTATAATACAGTACATACATTGGACGTTGCAGGTTAATTTATGTCCCCTTAAGGTGCATATCCACTTGAATGGAACTGCTTAATGGCAAACAGCAGATTATTGTTTTGTATTAGGTTGCATTATGTGTAATATGTGTATTTTAATCACATGAATGGTTTATACTCGCTGGTCACTTTGCTACAGTATTATTTTTCTGTAAAAATAATGATGATTTCAAACTGTATTGCACATATGTGTATTTTAATCGCATGAGTGGTTTATACTCGCAGGTCACTTTTCTACAGTATTATTTTCCTGTAAAAATAATGACAATTTCAAACTGTATTACACATTTCTGCTTTCCCAGCCATACCCTCCGCAATAATACAACTCTTCTCCACAATTTTCTTTCAGGATATTTAACAGTTACCATAGAGCCGCTTCCTCCAGTTGTTGTGGGAGAAACTGTAACACTTAAGTGTAACTTCAAAACGGATGGAAGGCTTCGAGAGATTGTTTGGTACAGGGTGAGTAAGCCTTTCTGTTTTACGCTAATAAAAAGCCTGTACCCTTTGACATCTGCTTGTTTTACTACATGTACAGTAGAGGTTTTACCCTGAAGGGCAATGCAAATTCACTGGTCTTGGTGTTGGACTAAGAGACTTTCCATCACTTGATAGTTAGTGAGAAGGCACTTGTTTTGACCATCTGTACTGGAAGCACCATTGTCAGTCTGATGATTATGTCTTAATAGTTCACAGCTGGTGACTCTACAGTCATTACAAACTCACTTTGTAGATTGTGCTACATAAATGCAGTGAACATTTGCATAGCAGTACAATTAAACCTCTTTGTTGGAAAATAGAAGGTTGTTAGTCAATCAAATATTTAGAAAATTAATATGCTCTTGTATTTTGTATAGAAGGAAAAGTAAGCCTGTATGTTAAATTTGAATTTGAATACACAGTAACTATCACGGCAGATTTTAGGCACGTTTCATTTTTATGCAGAATTCAGAATGACAACAAGGCAGATTCACTATTAATGGCCTTGAGCGCTATCACTTGTTTTATACCCCTGTGTGTTTGTACGTGATCAGCTTACTTGTAGTTTGATTAAAACTTTAAGATAGGCGTAATACTTATTTTGAATATAACCGAGCAGGTGAGGCCGAATTGGAGTGAAAGAAAAATGCAATATGTTCTTTCTTTTGCGTTATTTCGGGATAAGCAACGTTGACCAGAGAGGTAGGCCTATGTACTGTAAATAATGTTGGTAGATTTCCAGAATGGCCCGTCAAAGTTACGGCCATGGCATTGCAAGCTGGTGCAGGGTACAGGGCACCATGCAAACATACCGGTAAATATAGCCTACTGAAATAGCCTGTGATTAAAATGGGGGGGGTGGACATCAAGTCTCTGGTAAAGCCAAACACTAGCATTTAATAATTTTTTTCAGATATTCAGTTGTTCCCAACTTGAGTAGACCAATGCTTGTTTAATTGACTGGAAGAAAAGCCTTATTTCATATTTTACATAAAGGTAGATATGATTTTGAGACTATATTTAATTTATTTGAATTGCTTAGCCTACATATTTCAAAATACATGTAAGCTACCTTATTATTTATGCTTTGTGATTCAATATGACCTTTTACCTTATGTCACACTAAGCATGCCAGCATCAATTGATTCTCTGTTTAGGATATACTCCACTATACTGTATTGTATCTTTACATAGAAAATATTAGTTTGCTGCTGTATTTTCAGTATACTATACCACTTTTAAGCTTTGTTGACAAAAGAAACTTTTTTCTCACTATATCGCCATCCCCAATTGCAATATTTGCCAAACGTATTGCAATATTACTTTTTGATCAAATCGTGCAGCCCTAGTAGGGAGTGTGGGAATTATGGTTGTGAAAATCCTTTGTTTTCTGTTGGTTATTGCTTCACTGTGTTGCGTTGTGCGTTTTTGCTGATCACTAGCTGTCATTTTGGAGAGCTCATTAAATGCTAAGTAAAGGCTCATTTGTGGATTTCCTCATTTGTGTGACTCATTCCACCTGTGGCTGCACTTGCCGCCCTTTACATTAAATAAACCTTTTGCCATATTTTTAGTCATGGGTAACATCGGGTATAATTGGAGGTGCCGGATTATTTAAACAATATTATCATGTATTTTGACACAACATCAATATTTCATTTTTTTAATATGTTGGTTATCGTCAATACCAGTATATCGCAACAACCCATATGGGCGCACAATGAAACTATACACATGGGATAAGTTCAGAATCTGACCGCTGAATGAATGACAAGAAACAGTGATTATTTCAATATGTACTGTAGTAACCTTGCCCATTTATTGTAAACTTTCTAAACAATGGCTGCTACACTTTCTGGCAGTTTTGTATTCATATACATTTTTGTACACTCTGTTTTATGCCATTCACCCTGGTTCACACACCTTGTTGTACTGGAACATTTTACATTGATGAGCCAGCGGTGGTTTACTGCTTAGTGAGGAACTGTCAATAGGAATAAAAATAGCTTCTGTCTTTGACCGTTTAAAGCTCTGAAATACAGCAATGTCTCTAGAATCATCGTGGCAAATGCTGACTTTTCAAAGCATAACAAAAAGAGTATTATGTAGATGGACTATATGTACTGCATTTGATTTAATATAGTAATGTATCAATAGCTGTAGTTTTCATCTGCACCTCTGAGAACAAGACTAAATGAGAGGAAATGTTAACGGGACAAAATGGGCTGAGTAAAAGTTAAGGTGGATGAGAACGAACAAATAATTAACGCACATGGATAAGTGACATGACAAAAACCAACACTTTAAATCTACACAGAAGTTAGAACAATGTTACATTGTCCGACCACAAAAAACCACTAGGCCTAACAACATAACAACATTACCCAAATAAACCCAGTCATATTATACCTGTGATTGATGAATGGACATTCGTTGTGTAGCGGTGGTGCACTAAAAGTATTTTGGATGGCCGGTGGAACAACGGTAAAATGGGGAGGAGGAACGCCACCTTTGGGTGAGTTACAGGAAAGCAGAGCAGAATAGCTAGGCACAGAAATCAGAACCATATTTCTCTAGTGGCCACTGCTCAGCAAAAGTGCTGATTCATTATAAATCAATTAGCCACACTTGGTTGCCAACATTTTTTTAATCTCTCCCTTTCATTTTACTAAACAGTGTCATCTTTTCATTTTACCCCTGTTTAAATGGAGCAAGGCTTGACACCCAACTGGGGAATCCACATATCTAATCTAAACTTGGCCGATGAGACGAAGGGCTGAATGAACTCCAAATCTCAGCAAGTCCTCATCTATTACCAGGCTGCTCTTATCTTGACGGATCCTATTTGAGGATTTTGTAATGCATACTGCTGCCTTCTCACAACCACACAGTGGCTTCCACTTAAGATAATCAAGATTACTTTAGCAAACCTTTCAAGACAGCCCAGCCCCAAGTCCTACTCACCTCAACATTACCAGACCTAGACAGATCTAAAAGTAATAGATGTGATATGAGTCCCCTTCTGGTTTATATTCAAAACTACAGTTTTTCATTTAATTACATTATTTTGTGTGATTTTATTCATTTGTCATTTCAGATGTACTTGCCGATATAGACTGACAAGAGTGAGAGATTTTTATCTTTTGTTTGTTAATAACATTGTGCACTAATGTGGCAATGAAAAAATAAATGAAAGCCTATTAAGTGTGTGATGCTGCAATTAAAAAGGTTAAGTCAGCTATTGAAAGCTAAATGCTAAGCTATAAACTTTTTGTCAAATTCAACTAATATCTCCTCGCATTTCGCTATCTTACCGTTCTCTGTGCATTTTGAAAAAAATAATCTGATACTTCTACACAGCCCTGGCTACATAAATAGGAACATAAACAAAGTGGTGAACACCGCTCATACAAACAAAGATGTTGTACTATGTTTTGGTTGACATTGCATTTCTATGTGTGAGGACCGCGGAGCGATATTGTTTTGATTTGAGCTCGAAGTTAGCAAGAATGACTAACTCTGCCTTTAAGACAACATGAATGCTTTCATAATAATAATAATAATAATACAATTTGTATAGCAGGTTAATAAAAATTGCACGCTCAAAGTGTGTGAAGAGATTATATGCACATACATGCTTCACAATGCTAACATAAAAACAATATAAAATGCCAAGAAATAAAGGAATTATTACTAAACAAGAAATTACATATTAAAAACAGGTCAAATGCTATAATTTGAAATAATGTGTTTATTCCTGACCGGTACCAATAAGACATTACAGTATGCTTGTGTAAGATATCAAGCTAGTTTAATAGCATGGAAAACAGTATTGTGTGGTCAGGTAACAGAGAAGCCACCACACTGTTGTCATTGGGAGAGACCCATGGCAGGGTATCAGAACGTGGAGGTGGGGCTCCTCTGCAGGTGTCCTTCATGGCAGGGTAGCAGAATGTCAGGAGGGGCTCCTCTGCAGGTGTCCTTCATGACAGGGTAGCAGAACGTCGATGAGGTGCTCCTCGGGATGCGTCCTTCATCCGGCAGCGCAGAGGCGCCGTTCGCGCTGCGCTTGTTCCAGTTATGTCATTCTAATGACGGCAGGCCCGCGCAGGCTTCCCTGTCGGGTGCCCAGACTATGCTGCTGGTGGGGAGGCAGGTCCCCTGCTAGCTTGTCTGACGTGTACTGTTCTGCATTGTGTCGAATCTCCCCTGTCTGACAACATCAAGGTCCCCCAGTCCTGCTGTTTTTTTTATATCAGTTATTCTGGGATTATTTTAAACTACACTATACTGTGTACATTGTTAGTGTATACAGGAGCAGCACCCAATGGTGCGGTGGGTCCAGTGCATTTGAATCGTGCAGTCTAGTATACTTTTAGATACAGACACAGTTCTAATTGACCAATCAACCATTTGTGTAGGCCTACTATATAATTACATGATATCATGATAAAACATCCCTGATATTGCAATCTCCATCTCTGGGAACTCTCTCTTGTCAGCCAGGCGGTGCAAATTGGTTTCAATCAAATCGTCAGGGTGCATACATAGTTTAAATCAGTATGAACAAACAAGATATTAATTAAATGGACACAGCTCCTATTGGAAAATTGTGTTGCTGACAAAGTAGCATTACTATCACAATAGCATAATAACTAATAAGTTCATTATGCTTCAAGCACTAATTGCAGTAATTGAGATTTTTTTGTGCGATTATTAGCATAGCGCAGAGGCCAAATTTGTATTCTCGATTAATATGAATCATCCATTGTTACATCACATTCCGATATGAATAAATATGAATATTGCCCTGTTAACGTATTGTTAAAAAAGCTACAATATTTTAAATAAATAGTTCACATAACATATTGTAGACCACACTGTTTGCAAACAATATTTTAAAATGCAAATCATAGTTCCTCAAGCAACCATGTTCATGTGTTCATGATTACTGTTTACACCATGGGAGAAAGCAGTTAATTTAGCAGGATTTAATTATTTCAATTAGCCACTAATGTAACCCACGATGCTGAGGTCTGAGCAATGCATGCTGCTTGCTTGGCTATAATCACTGAGATAACCAAGTAGACCAAGAGATGGTTTAAACTGGTTATATTAACATAATGTCATTTATTTTAAGAGACTCGGTTGAGTTTTAATGGTGCGTGATGTTTTGTTTTTAGTAGGGCTGGGGGAAGTAAGATGTTAATCTTTGCCATATATTTGAAATGTTCAATGCATGAAAAAAAGACAAAGAAAAAAACACAAAATTTTTATTAAATGTTTTTTATTTGGTTGCCTCAATCACAAAAAAATTTGCATTCATTTGCCCTACTGTTAGTAAAACCACAAAGCATCACTTCGATATGAAAGTAGAGCACAAGTAATGTTATGATTGGGACAGACAGTGCTCAGAAAATAAAGTAATGCTATGAGACTGCCGCATCATCATTTAAACTCCTGTTCTGCACAGAACAGTTTCTCTTCTTCCCGTTTGTGGTTCTGGCCAAATGGTGTAAAATTGTTGGCCGCTTTAAGCATAGCCCAGCATATGCTTGGGAAGAACGTAAAGTTGCCCTTGGTCTACCTTCAGACTGCAGTCCTTATTTAGCGCTCAAATCCGATTTTTTTGTTTTGCTGATCACCTGTTAAATGTGGCACGTATCAGATTCTAGTGTGAACTGATCATGGTTCTGAAGTGACCCACATGCCCAAACGAACAAGACATCACATGCGGCGCTCTGTGTTGAATGAAGGTAAACATGGACTAAGAGGGAAACAAAGTCAGCAGTATACAGTCATTTTATTAGTTGACGTGAGGTGGAAGCCAGCGAATTTGTACAGAAGAATGCCCAATAGCCTACTGTTGTAGGCTACTAAAGCCTGTAAAACACTCACATGGAATATTTTCTCCCCCAGGCATGATGCACATTGCCCGCAGACTGCCAATAGATTTAATCTGCCTGTAGACCTTTTCTTACGTTTATCATGTGCATTGATACGTTCAATACGGTCAGACGTAGGGCTATTGATTAAATTGTGGGGCAAGACGGTGGGGTTAAAAACCATGCAAAAGGTTTTCTTTTAATTTATTTGTGTATTTCTGATTCTACAATTTAGGATACTGTATTCCCTGTCTGCTGCGCAAGGCAGCATATAATCTACGCCTCGTGTGCAGTATCCAAACACTCATTATTTAACATGAGGGAGGACGATGATATTTTACACCTCACTCTGACCATCCAGTGACTACTTCTTTATTTAGCCTACTGTATGTTCATTTGCGAGTAGGACTCTCCCGCTCAGAGGTAACAAATGTCGACCAACAATGGCCATGACTGAGCCTGATTACGCTTGCGAGGGCGAGTCACACAGAGAATGACTTAGAGTGACGTCAAAGTCGCATTAATTCTGATTTGACTGTTCAGACTAAGATCACATTTAATTGATCACATTTAAAAGAATCAGATATGCATCTGATTTAGTACCACATATAAAATTTGCCCAGATCTGATGAGAAAATATAGATTCCATGTGATTTGTGCTGTTCACACTGCTCTGAAAAGATCAGACCCGAGTCACTTACCCTTTATAGGGCAAGGAACCATATTTGGTCACTTCTCTGAACATTCAAAATGGCGTTGCCATTTTTCTCTGTGAGGTAGAATAAACACATGGATTTCTCCCACCCACAGATTTTTCCCACAGTCACAGTTAGTTACACCAGGGCATCTGAACAATCAGGAGTTGCCCAGAGCATTTGCACTTTCCGAATTTGGAAAATACACTTTTGCGCTCCTACCTACTCCAACATCTACTGTTATAACATCGAAAATAATAATGGACAGTCGATGAAACTCACACATTAGTTGAAAAGTTGTGCTGCATGATGAGATAGCTGTTGTTTGAGTAGGATTTCAATAAGTTAATAAAATCTGTTCCTGAAAAATGAAGGCACCATATTTGATCATGTATTTTTTTTTTGGAAAAAGCTCATTGTGTTTAGTAAGACATACATTGATGTATGACATACATACTCCAATAACACTCTAGGGTTTAAATTTGGAATTTCTAAGTATTTCAATGAGTGCCCTATGAAAGGGGCAAAACAAATCGGATATGGGCCAGATTTGTGTGCAGTGTGAACGCAACCAGGACAGAAGCAAAAACCACTTGTGCAGGATGTCACAGCCCTAGAGAAGGTCGAACAGATCCAGCTACCTACTATCCTGGCTCAACAGAAAAGCAAATGTTGTTTATAACACTGGCATTCCCTCCCAACATACTGCTGTTAAATCAGAGAAGCACAGCAGCACCATACATGTGTCCTTAAGATATCTCCAGCTGTGTTTCTGGACACAGGCCATATGCATGAGTGGCTTTGAGAATAGTGTGATGTTTGTATTTGGCTTTATATAAATGGCTGTGCTGTGAAAAACACTGACCTGATTCCATCTGCACAGCCTAATTTACAGCTTGAAAGCAATACCCTACTGAGATGATTGTAAGCATGAGAAACATTATGCCCACACATGCTTTTTGTAACCCTACTCCCTAATATATTCAGCAAAATACTCACCAATACATTAATTAGTTTTGGTAAAGCTTTCAAAGTCCATGTAAATTTAATGACATTAACATGAACGTTAACATTTGAATTTGATGACGTATGAGCGTACAAAGTGTATCGATGAAAACCAGCCAGGTCCTCGGGTGATGTTTAACAGATTTTTATAAAAACGGTAATTTTGTCAATGTTAACATTGACCAAACACCCAAACCGCCAACTTCAGCCTGTATAGCAATGGTGATATAGAGATGCCGATTTATAATTGAACGCACGTTTCAAAGGGACATAAGACTGGCGTAGACAATAAAGCCACCAAATGTCTCTTGGCTACAGCAAAGTGAGTGGGCAGTAGCCTTGCAAAATCAGGCTTATTTAATTGTTTTGTTTATGTTAGGAATAGGCTGCGCTAGCATAATACATGATTGCATAGCCTATAGGCAGTAGCACGTCTGCATATGCTACTAAATAAACTAAGTTTACGTAGGCCTAACCAACTTTATAGTTCAGTATGGCTAATGCAGATTAGTATATTAGTCTAGTCCAGGGCATGAGAGGATCTGCACCGCTGCTTCAGTGCATCATCTACCAGTGCGTGTGTGTGTGTGATTAAGAGAGATAGGTTCGGAGAATGCTGCGTATCCTCATTTTGACCGACCAACCCGCACCCGCAATATCTTCTGATAAGCTCATTCGAACCCGCCTGACCAGCGGGTTACGGGTCGGTCCACGCATCACTAGTGCGGGTACAAGCGCAGTGTGCATTTAACATTTAAGGGTCACGGTTCTGGGGTTTGAAAATGTGGTCACTCTTATCAACAACAAATGTTCGATGTGGTTTTGAAACACAGGCAAGCTGGCGATGGAACCACATTAATCAACAAGACTCGTGTCATGTTGACTTTCTGAATGCTGGCACTTAACTTCCGTCTGCACCAACTGAAGTAACCACATGTGCAATAGAGTAGCAAACTGAAAAATGGCTTCCTCAGCTCCCAGACGTATACATGCAAATTGAAGCAACTCAGGATGGTTTTCAAGGCTTCATGAAAACTGACGTAAAAACTGATGTGAAAGTACAGTATCGGGACTATGCATATTACTTTTATTTTGTTATAATAATGGCCAGAATTTGGATTGTCTTTTTGATACTGTAGTGATGTGGTACATCTTTGTGATCAACGACCAATGCGTGTTTCCCTAGTCAGTGATGTTTCCTGACTGTGGAAAGACATATGAGGTGTCATATTCTAAATCTGACTTTAAGGAACACCAAGACAGGGTTGCCTGGGCACCTGGAATGTGAGTAGGGAGGAGAGCTCTCAAGTGTGCACAATGAACACGCTCCTGTGGGGTTTTGTGTGTTTGACTTCCTGCTGGTTAAATCCCCATGTGCAACTGTGTCATTTTGATATTTATCAGCCCAATAGTGTTCTCCTCTCATGCTGTATGTGTGTAAATGAAAATGAATAATGTGCAATCCTAAAAAGAATTGTAGAAATATAAAATATTAGACATATTAGAATAGTGACCAAATAATTCTAGCTTCATGCATGTGCTTACAGTATGAACTATTACTAGCTACTCTAGGATAAACGTGTTATGTCATTTAACAATATCATATCAAATGCTAGTTATGGTTATGTGGTAAATATACTGTAAAAAGTATATTTATAACTACTGTATATGTGCTGTAAATACATTGTAGATAATGTGAGTGATCCAATTTTAGATTTTCCACTATATTGTATTCTCCAACGCAATTACTAGTACAGTAGTAAAGTCTATTAATAGTTCTTTATGTAAAGCACAGATGGATGCATTTCCGTCTTTGGCCTTAATTTTACATGAATATGTGGCTACTAGAGCCATACACAAAGTGACTATAGCAATAAATACTAACTCTTCTATAAGCAATCAACTGTCCTAGTAATTGCTTGACACCAAGACTCATTGACCATCTGTATAGATTTTATTTTCCAGGGTGTCAGAAGATTATGATCCACCTGTGGTTATTGTCTATTTGTAATGTCCATGGCCACGCCGCAGAAGGGCGCCGCATCCTCCCTGCCTTCGCCATCGCCGGCGTGCATTCGCTTCGGGCTGTCGGTCGCCCATGTCCCCAGCGGTCCACAGTCTCACGTGTTTTATGTTGATTGCTTATTGTTTGCACACGTGTGTTCTGTGGTTAGGTTAGGTTAGGGATTGTCTTTTGTTTTATGTCGGTTATTGCATTTGATGTTCACGGAGAGTGTTTGCCTTGTTTTGATTAATTAAACCCTTTTTTGTGTATCCAAACCCACGCCTGGTTCCTACCCCCACCGCTGCCGTTACACTATTCCAGTTTGATTTCCTCGACCACATTCTATTAACAGTTTAAATTAAATCTTTGTTTCATGGAAAGATTACAAATAACCTTTGTTACATTCACACAAACATGTTTGTACAGTGCAGTTTAATACAATAATATATTAATGGACAAACTTTAACGTATTCAAGATGGCCATCCTATGGGGTCTGTCTGTCATCTCTATTAGCCTGCTGCTCTATGCTGAGTAGCGCCTCAGGGGGAAACTAGAGATAAGGCGATATGGATCACTGCACCACAACCTTCCTTTTGAGAATGTCACTAAGGCAAATAAGCTGTTAGTTATACATACAATGATAATTACATACTTCACCATGTCTGCAAACGATTTGATTAATATTTTTTTCCCTAACAAATCCTAATGGCAGGGAGACTGGCGACTGCTGTGTACATGGTGGCAAACATTCTGTCTATCTACGCCGCTACAATAAGACTGAATAATGGGTGCTCATTGTTAGGGTTGGGCAATGTCTTCAGTGAAACATCGAGATGGATGATGCCATTGTGTGTGTGTGTGTGTGTAGATATTTGTCTTTACAGCACATATTGTACATATCACACTATAATGCTAACAAGTGAACCTGCAAGAATACAGCCATTGGACTCATTGGTTAGCATACTTCAACACAAATGTGTATGGCCTTTGTTCATGTCCATATGTGCAGTAGACACAATCATACATTCTCTAATTTCACCAAGTGCAAAAGCACAAACACAACAAATCCTTTCTTTGATTTGTTCTCTGTGCAGGAGGAACCCATGGTGTACAGTGCAAAGCATCTTGTTTACTTCCCAAGTGCAATGTCTCATCTTTAAAACATAACAAGTAGACATGTAGTAGTTTGTTGTCTGATACAGGGAACTTCCAGAATCAATACTTCCACGGCTCCAACTTAACAATTAAGTAGTGAGAGATATGTTGTTAGCAGCCGTGAGCAATTCAAAGTGGGTGTCTACGGAATGTAGTGTAGTGCATAATACAGTACATGTGCAGAATTAGCAATTTGCCATAAAATCTGACGTTTTGGATGGAGTACTTTAGATGAAGGCAAATTAATGACACCTGGTTATTAGGTTCCCTTTTGCAGGAACTGCGATCTATAGGAACTGCAATCTATTAAGGTACATGATCATGTGGTCATGGTAATCCAATCGAAAAAACTCTACAATCTTGCCGAATGGCTGAGAGATCAAAGCTGCGCCCTTGACCCGCCCTGTGGGTAATAAATACCAGCATGTCCTCTCAACTTCCTCTTTTCTTGCTTCGCGTCTGCTTGGCAAGGAATCCTTTTGAATCTACCTACTGTAACCCCAAATCACGAAAATGTATATTACACATAGACGTCTGCATACTCATTAGAGTTAGTGTGTGTTCTGTTTACTCACCAGCTCCGAGTGCCTCTGTGTGTATTTTTTTCTTGTCTCCTACAGGTGACACGATGTTGTCAGGACTGTACCTGGATTGCGGCCACTCCCGGGTCAGAAGAGACCACCATTTGAGATGCATGCGTTGCCTTGGAAGGTCGATTGTTCCCAGAGGTGGAGGATGTCCTCATGTCGGATTCGGACTCCATGGCTCTAGCTAGCTCCGAGGCTAGTGTAGGCCCACTTCACGCACCGCCTCTCCACCTGGAGCTAGCTTGCCTCGTGCTCGTTAAGTGGTCTTCTTTCCGAGCAGGTTCTGGGAGGAGCCCGGATGGAACATAGATTTCGGCTGCCACCAAGAGTGCTAGCTGGAGTTGTCGGAGATGAGCTACCCAGCTACCACGATGACGGGGCTAGCACGGTAGCTTCGCATGCGGTTAAGCACATTAGCATGGAGCCACTGGAGGTCGCCTGGCGCGCTGCGGCTAAGCTGGGCCTCCCCGCTCCTGTTAGATCAGACAGGTGAATTGCAGTTCTCGTTCTATGATTGGCGACTCGCCGTACAAATTGAGCACAATCGGTCCAGTTCAACACTGCTGTAGGCGAAGCAGAATCTTGTCTCCCTATGTGCAGCGAGAAATGGCCGGGAAAGTAGCTGTATGCTTTTCTTCCATTGGTGCTCATCCAACCTCTGATAGACAGAGTGAGGGACAATGCTTTAACCCCGATTCTGGTGGCCCCATACTGGCCCAACAAGCAATGGATGGGCCAGTAGTAGCAGACCTCTGAGATGTGGGGACTCCTTGGGAAGTGCTCCCCCACTGGGACCCGCTTACGCAGGCAAGTGGGTCAATCAGGCACCCACAACCAGACCTGTGGCGTCTTCAGTCCTGGCACCTGAGCGGGAGAAGCTCCTAGCTTCAGGGCTGTCAGATGAGGTGGTTGACACCATACAGAGTGCTAGAGCACCCTCTACGCGTTCTCAGTATGTCTTGAAGTGGCGGATCTTTGCCCAGTTGTGAGTCAGAAGGGCACAATCAGTCTCAGTGCCCAATTGGTCCGATCCTGGATTTCTTACAGGGCATGTTCACTGCTTCAACGCTCAAAGTCTACCTACAGTAGCAGCGATCTCAGCATGCCACGTCTGCTTGAATGGATAGACGCCTGGGAACCACCCATTAGCGTCGCGTTTTATGGCCGGCGTGCGGCGGCCATAAGACCAGCATGACCTTCTCTGGTGCCGCCTTGGAATCTGCTGGTGGGCTCACGTGCATTGGCGGGGCCGCCTTTTAAGACCCTACAGTATGATTGGCGGACATTAAGACTGTCCTTAAAGACAGCGCTGTTACTGGTGCTCGCCTCTGCAACACGGGTAGGTGAGCTAAAGGCTAAATCTGTACACCCATCCTGAATGCAGTTTTGTGTGGGGCGGAAAGTGATTATGCGTCCTAACACAGCCTTCGCTCTGAAAGTAATAACAGCGCCGTTTAGGTCTCAGGCAATCGAACTTGAAGCGTTTCACCCTTCCCTATTCGAGTCACTGGAAGTTGAGAGTCTGAATATGTTGTGTCTGGTGCTGTCCTTGCAATGTTACATTGATCACACTAAGGGCTTTAGGCAAAGCGGCCAGCTGTTTGTGTGCTTTGGCAACCAAGCCAGGGGTAAGCGTCTGTCCAAGGGGCGGCTGACGCACTGGCCGGTAGAGGCAATAGGGTTGGCCTACAGGTGCCTGTCCCTGGAAGTCCCGCTAGGCCTGCATGCCCACTCGATTAGAGGGGTCTCGTCTTCCTGGGCCCTTTTCAGAGAGGTCTCGGTAGATGACATATGTAGAGAGGCGAGCTGGAGCTCCCTGCACATATTTGTACGGTTCTACATGCTGGACGTTACCAGACCCTCCATAACCGACAGAGTTGTGTTGTCTGGGTATATAACCCAGTGGTGTGAGCCACATACTGTCTCAAAAGCATTCTATGACATTCCTATCATGTCCATTAATTCCGCATGACGGATGCTATAAGGGAGGGGGACTGACGTCCCATTTCTACTCGCCCCAACATCCTTCACAGTATGTGGGTCTATGTTAGGCTTCACACAGGTGTGTTAGTGATGCTGTGCTTATTAAGGCATTTGTTTGGGATTCCCCTCGGTCCGCCACCATACTGGTCACGTGATTGTATACAGTCCCATACGTACTGTAATAGATTGCAGTTCCTGCGAAAGGGAACGTCTGGGATGTATTCACATCCTCGGTTTCCTAAGTAGCGACCAGATCTATTACTTTCGCTGCGGTACGGTGCGTCCCAAGGCGCTCAGCGGCGAAAAGAGGAAGTTGAGAGGGCGCGCTGCTACATATACCCCACAGGGTGGGTAAAGGGCACAGCTTGGACCTGATTAAATTGACAAAAGAATTGACAAAATAAATATAATTGGAAATTTCTAAATACAAGAAGGCCACTTACAATTCCCCAAACTTTCACAACCATAAATGTTAAATAAAGAACTACTGAGAATGCAAAGAGGCTTTAGAGGATGATTTTGCTTTCATGTAACAATTTATCAGAAGAGGCTTTTGGACATTTTCATACCCTGCTATTTCAGAGTGACTAGGGGGTCGGCCGTGTCAGCATCTTGAAATTGTGTGGCTTTCAAAGACACTCAAAATGAATTGAATAGAATAGAATTGAATCAAATTGAATTGAACATGGCTATCACACTGGCTTTGAACGTTTTGTTAGCTAGCATGGAAAGGCTGAATGGCTGAAATAGTAAAGAAGGTTTTTAGGCTACAACCAATGTGCTATTGTGTGCCCAAATGTCAACACACAGATACTGTGTGGCATATTGTACTTATATTGTTGTGGATGATATATTATTTGTATTACATTTTAATCCAACTTTGCAGCCTGACATTGTCAGGGAAATCTCTAATCCAGTTAGTACGAAGGTGGTCCAATTTTCTACTGGCTCCTGTTTTTAAACCACCGTTAAATAAGCATGGGTGTGTTGAAGTATGTTGGCCATATAGTAGGCTATGTATTTGAAGTATGAATAGTCTAAATATTTAGGCTACACAAAGCATAATGCACTGAATGCAATGCTAATAATTCCTTCTAGAGCTAAAAGAAATGGAGAATGCATTACATTCAGCCCTATTAGGATGAGCAGATAGGGGTTTAGTTAGGGGCTTGAACCCGCAACCTTCATGTTGAGAGCTCAACACAAACTACTCGACTAATTGCCTGGGCTCAAACTGACATCGTATTCTTATTATATTGTATTAAACCGTTATTCGTTATCGTTCTTTATTATTATGATTTTATTTTAATGTTATTATTGTTTCTGATGTTAGCCTATATGAATAGATCTCTTAATATTTGTATTATTGTTTTAGCTGTTGTTATAGCCTACTGTAGCTTATGATCAGGTTGTATGAATAACCTAGATAATACTTAATTATATAATTATATAATTATGTGATTATATGAAATTATAATTTCATATTATCACAACTGCCCTAGCCTATTGAATTCAGGCATAACATGACAAAGTTTGTGAGCTTTTGCAAGTTTTTTCCCGCTATATAAATCAGACCAAACACACCTGGAAACATTGTAGTTTGAACTACAGTGGTTGAAACCAACATAGTTTGTCGTACTAACAAAGTTCGATAATGATAATGATTTGATTGACACCAACTGGCACCGCCTCTGACACCCAACCTTTTCAGACTGGTATACAGAGTGGTGAGAGCTTGCAAACAAAATATGTGGTCTTAACATTGAATTGTGTGTTTTGTATATGATTTATTGGTTGATTCTGTTTTTGCAAACATATACATTGTTATTTTTATTCAATAATAATATTAATTTAAATTATTAAAAATACATTTTTAATTTGTATTTTAACCCATGGTTAGTGTTAAAAGCATCCTGCAATCTTGTTGTTGTATCTGCATAGTGTTTTTTTTTTCTTCTGTTTCTTATTGCATAACAGTTAAAACCCTTAATTGCAGGCTATTGTCTATAAAAAGATTGAAAATTATGACATAACTACCTAGCAAAAATAAATGAACATTATGTAAAGATATGAGTGGATACATTACAATTGTAAGCGACCCTCAGCCTTGGTTCATTCGTAACCGTGTCAGCTCCACCACTCAAGCAAAAACAATTAGAGAAAACCCCCCGGTCCCCTAGTGGATATAATGCATGTGGGGAGAGATAGGTTTTATAATAGATTTTTGTCGGTGTAAAATGAGAAACTGACCTCTAGGTCCAATACACTCAAAAGACATCAGAAGAGAGGGATAGCACACTTCCCTTGGGGTTAAAAGATATTCATTCAGGACAACATTCTCCAGCCTTGTGCAAGTCACACTGCCAGCTATGACAGCTCCTACTTGTGGAGGATGGGGCCTGTGTGGATGTTCAGAGAAGCGATTGTATCGATGCATTTAAGTACTTTTATTAATGCCATAAAATCCGCGCAACAACTTGATCGTGGCTTTTTCAAACTTAAAGGCATCTACAGTACTAATATTGCTGAGCATTGTCTATAAAATGTAGCAAAGTATATGAAAGAGTATTACTATCCAAATAGACAATTCTTGGTTTTAATTAATTTGATTGCAATTATTATTATTATTATTATTATTATTATTATTATGAGATGAGACAATAATACATTTTAGACACTTAAGTGTATCTGTAATGTAATTTATAGATAGTATTACTTTTGTTTGTTAGGGATGCACCAATTGCATGTTTCTTGGCTAATATCAGTGACTTTTTTTTTTTTACTTTTTACAAGGCGATTCCGATTATCGTAGTGCT
This sequence comes from Speoplatyrhinus poulsoni, assembly GCA_025447795.1. Lineage (NCBI taxonomy): Eukaryota > Metazoa > Chordata > Actinopteri > Percopsiformes > Amblyopsidae > Speoplatyrhinus > Speoplatyrhinus poulsoni. The sequence goes on along the minus strand of JAOEGT010041440.1, from coordinate 3,508 downwards.
TTCACAATTTATTTTACAGCTCTACACAATTTAGATGCAGATATTTTGTTTTACATTTATTTACACTTTATGTTGTCTGCTTGCTATGTCAGTCTGATTTTAATATTGTTCAGACTGAGCTCTGTCAAATTCAGTTACTTTTAAAGGCTGATAAGACAAAGCTGATGTTTTACCAGGATTCCCCACCCCTGCTCTATGGCCTCGTTACGTATGACGCATTACGTACTGACACTAGGGCTGGGCGATATGGACCAGCAATAATATCTCAACATTTTTGGGCTGAATGGCGAATATATATAAGCTGTTTGTAAAGGAGTGAAGAAAGTTAGCCTTGTATCGATTTAAATCCTTTTGAAAATTGTATTCCAGTATCAGAAGCACAACACAATCAAGCCTGTATTTCCTCAATGAGTGGGCGATTCTGGTCGCCGAGATTTATGGAATATGTATATCTATTAGATGTCATTGGCATCTATCAGAGGAATATGCAGTCTGTGAATGACTACATGACATCGAAAACTACATTTCCTCATTTTGTTGGAGTAATATCAGAAAGTGGTTACATGTCAATTTTGACCAGAAAAACAGGCATCCATCTTAGATTTTTGGTGCGCTCTTTCTGTTGCATGTCAAATAGGGTGTTGGGCTACAGTAGCCTAGACTAGTCTCGCAGAGCCAGCCTTTACTTATGTGACATAGTGCTAACGGAAGAGGCTGAGACTTTGACAACAACAATGTCGGATCGATTGAAAGCGCTGCCGGCGGGGTTACAAACTAAGCAAACTAGTTCAACAAATATTTCCTTGCATTTCGCTAGTTTAGTTCTCTGTGCGTGCTGAAAAAATAACCCGGTACTTCAATGCAGCCCTGACTCCGGAAATAGGAACATTAACCGAGTGGCGAACTCGGCCTGCTAAATCACTAATTTCACCGTGTAAAAATGAACAGGCTGTGTATTTGTTCAATCTCTACAGGCAAGCCAAGAAAATGCTTTTTAAGAATGCTGAAATGCCATTTAGGTGTGCTTGAGCACATCTAAAAAATGAATCCTGTATCTTTATGCTCTCATCTTTTATTTGAGTATATAGCAGCTAATATGTTGATGACATCTCATGTGGTATCCATAACATGTTTTAAATATGTTACATATATATTTAACTTCTTAACTTAAAAAAAAATATTGCAAATCAAATCGCAATCGCAGTATCTGTCAGAAAAATAACAATTAGATTTTTTTCCAAAATCGTTCAGCCCTATTTTATATCATATATACATTTTTTTTTAATAATTTAAGCAGAATCTGTGTTTTTCTCTTTGCTTAGACACTAGCAGTTACTAAGTTTAGGACTACATTGGATTCCATAGTCACGATAAGTGTAAATGAGAATGAAAATGAGTCACATTAGGCATCAAAGTATGTGTGAAATGGAAAAAAGATGATATGTACACACATACAATGCCTTTCCCCACAGTTTTTGATATCATTATGTAATTTCACCACACTGAAATGTGGTCACTGGTTTTATAGCCTGGAATTTTCATTAGAGGAGAAAGTTAATGTTTCCTCCAATTTTTCAGTCCTGAGCAAGTAAGTTTTTAGAGATTGTAATACTTGCTTTGTCAGGAAATAATTGAGAGATTCACAGTGTAGTGTTGAAAATTTGACCTACAGTATAGGAAACCTTGAATGTCCTGATAATCCTTGTAATTTGTTTTATCTGTTGCCACACAAATATTGGATTCATTTTGTAGATAACTTTTTTGCAAATAGTGACATCTTTTGTTGAGACCAAATGTAATTGGTCAGAAAAAACAACAACAAAAATAAAAATTATTTACAAAACCATATTAGTGCAGCTCAGGGATGAAAGCAAATATGAGACCTGGCATTGTTCAGTAAAACTAGGTACTCAACTCTTTATGATAATTGTATCGAATTATCTGGCCTGCAGTGGCTTTATTGGAGAAATTAAAAATAACTTTTATACAAATCACTAGTTAAGGAGTTATATTTGTAAGTGTCTGTGAACACTTTAAAAAAACATCTAAAGACGCATCTTTTTAAACAAGCCTTTTATTAGTATATTCATTATTGTATTCTCTTAATTTTTTGCATTATACTGGTACCTTGTAGTACTGTAGCTACGATACTCCCCGTTTTATTTAATGTCCTTGTTCTATGGAGTATTTTTCATGTGTATTTCACCTTTTTATATTTTATTTCAACTTTCTATGTTGTTGACAATGCATTATACTGTGAAGCATTTTGTGACTGCTGTCTGTGAAATGTGCTATACAAATGCATTTGACTTACTAACTATATTTTGCATGATATATCAAGAATAAAGATTTTCATTTCACTTCATAAACTTAACACGCTTAACATGGGTGTTATGCAGCGCTGCACACACATGCATGTACAGTATACACATCTCTAGAGTTTCCATGGCATTCAAGAATTCAAGCATTCATTTTTAAATTTTTTTTAGCTTGATAATTCACAGAGCCAATCAACGGTGAAATACACGCTTTCTAAATGCCAGTACATCCACTGAGCTATGCTTTTGCGGAGTAGGGGGTATTAGAATATTGCCAATTGATGCATTTTATAATGTTAATAAAACTGTCAGTCTGAATCATGCCCACTCGAGAGTGAACATGCAAATGCTGCTCTAACAAATCCTGCCCAAAACCCTATACTTTGCAAAACAGTGGCCTGATTTAACATGCTTTAAATATTTACTCAGGAGAAAAAAAAGGGTAATCAGGAATTAAACAAGAGTTGCGAGGGAGTCCAAGAAAACATTTAACCCACTGTTTAATTATGTACATGTTTGATACAACACCACTGCTATTTTCTGTCCGTGGGAGCAGAGAACCAAATGCTTAATTTTTCCTTGATAAATTGCAAGGAATAGTTGATGGAATTTGCTAGTCCAAAGGCCTTTCATCAGTCTTCATCGTAATTATGGAGAAAGCTGATTCTGGGCAGCATTCAGAGGCATACATCTCAGCTGGGATTATATATGGTGTGTGTAAACCGTTTTCCTCACCAAGCTAATGACTGGGACATTCGAGCCAAGTGGCATCATGCAAAATTAAATCCTCCATTCCGTTTGAGCATTGGCATAATTTGTTCACAAAAAAAACCTTAATACAAGTTACTATTTGACACACACACACACATGTCACAACATATCATCGCAAAAGTGGCACAAGCACAGCAATCACTGCCAATACTACTCCATGTGTACCCCACATACAATATTGTTTAAGGCAATGACCTGAATTATGCTTTTGCACTTAATGTCAAATTATGTCAATCAAATAAGGAAGCCTATATCTCAGATATATTTAGGCTTTTTTTTTATCTTAGGTTCCTTTGTATAATAATTGTATTACTGTAATACTGATAAAATGTGATTATATTCCTGCTGTCCATGCCCCCTTACACAAGACATATTTCGCCTAATGGGAAGTACTCTAGAGTCTAGAGCATAAGTACAAT
>JAOEGT010041430.1:0-22451 GCA_025447795.1 Speoplatyrhinus poulsoni | reverse complement strand
TTAATAATAATAATAAGAAAACGTACAATAACAATAAGGGCTTTGCCCCTTCGGGGCTAGGCCCTTAATAATAATAAGAAGAAAACGTACAATAACAATAAGGGCTTCGCCCCTTCGGGGCTAGGCCCTTAATAAGAAGAAAACGTACAATAACAATTAGGGTTTCGCCCCTTCGGGGCTAGGCCCTTAAAAACGTACAATAACAATAAGGGCTTCTCCCCTTCGGGGCTAGGCCCTTAAATATAGACTTCAATAATTTAGCAGACTAACTCACAAGTTTGAGCACCTCTGTTTCATTGCATTAATTCAAACGTGCAGTGTACATTTAGACAAAGTGACATGCTACTATAGAAGAAATACGTTGTATTGTTTCCCATAGTTGCATGCAGTTAATTTGCATGTCTGAAAACCTTACATTTTTTGCACAATAGCTGCTGCAGACAGTGTCAATGTGGGGAATTGGTCAGAGGCTCTAGAAAATATATTAGTTTATTTGTTAAAGAAAATGTTACATTGATATTGTTTAAGATTTACATTGTATAATAGTCTACCATGTTTCTTTTTTTTCAAAAATTTTTTATTAAATAAATATCTTTGGTGCATATGTTTAGTCTATTAAGGAGTGCAAGACATAAAATAAGAAGAAACAACATTATAAATGTAATCTGCTGTCAAATAACTATATGACATGATTATTCTACTGAGTGATGAAGTTTGTGACTTTTCCATACATAAATACATAATGACAATCTTCCATCTTCTTGACTCAGGACTTTTCTTATGGTGGCATCTCTTTCTGGCATATCTTAGTTTTGGGATGAAACCAGGCTTAGGTGACAAGATTTACAAAGCACCCTTCCATCCAAGGGATAGCAACCCCGGTCATTTGGCTCAGGGGAGAGTTGGATGACACATATCTGTGACAGAATGGATAGAATTGAAGAGAATTATTAAGTAGGTTTCCCCCTCCGCCTCTCGTGTGTGTGTACGCGCGCACGTGCATGCATGCTTTTCTGTGGCATACCTCACAACGGTAGCAGTCCTCATGAAAGGAACGCCCAAGGCATTCTACAGTGTAGCTATCAGTGCCATCTTCTGTTGGAATGATGAGCTGCTTGCAGGCGCTACACTGTGGGGCATATTTCCTTTGGGCCAAAGTGAAGTAAAGAGAGAATGCTACTTAAATATGTAGCAACAACAGCTAAAATATAAACATCAGGTTCTACTACCAGTACTATTATGCCAAAGTTGACTAATTGTTAAGAAAAGTAAATCATAGAGACTGAGTTTGAAAAAATAGCATGGTGTCAGTTCTTGTTAAAGGTACATTTAACTAAGCACTGATGCGTGCTTCAAGTAAAACTGGTATCACTGAGAGCATTTCTTGTTCTACCCTATTAAGGATGGGAAAAACTACAGTATTAGGGCTAAAACTATCTCATTATTGTTTATGTATTTTGCTGTCAATGTACAGTGATAACACACTGGTGGTATTTGGCCACATACATATTTTGTTAATTAATAAATAGAGCATTTGTTTACTGTAAACTTGATGTTAGTGAATGTACCACAGTGTCATAAGGCTGTAATGTACTACCAAAACAACAAACCTTTTTTCTCTCTTATAACTAATTTACAATCTTTGGGTATAATATGGAAAGGGTACGTAAAACATAATGTGGTAGTGTGTACTACAATACCTGTAGTAGTCTTGGATGCAATACACTTCCCCAACCTCTCCCTGAGCAAATCTTTCCTCTCCAATTTGATGACTACAAGTAGTACATATGAAGCAAGTAGGATGATATGTTCGCTCCAGTGCCCGAATCACATGATCTTTAATAACTTCACCACATGCCCAGCAAAGCTCCAAACTAGCCTAAGAGATAGAGAAGGATATATGTCTTGAAGAATAGTGGTGTATCTACATACAGTAGCTACATAGCTTAGTTGTAAGTTGTATTTAGGTTGCCCTAACCTGGTAGCAGTCTTCACACAGTGGAATTCCAGCCTTGTTGTAGTACAGTTTAGCAGCCAGTGGGACATGACACTGTCTGCACTGGAAGCAACTATCATGATAAGTCCTGTTTAACGCTTCAATCGCAGGTTCATTGAGAGCCACCATCTTCCGACAGAAGCCACATACCTCTGGAATTATACAAACACACAAATACTATTAATGAATATACATAAAATTGAAAAATAAAGTTTCTGGCAATCTCTGCCATTTAGACTATATATCATAATGGACAAGGGCCATACAAAAAAAAAGTAAATTTTGATGTATATCATGTTACCACTGTAAATATATTCCAGGATTCAGTGTTAAATTGACCTTTGCTCTCTGGACTCAGCTCCTGCACACTGTTATGTATGGAATGGGACTGTGCAACTTGAGGTTCCCCACTAGATGGTGTTCTTTTTTCCATGTTTTGTGGAGACTGCTGTGAACAGATAGTGCCAACCAGTCAAATGTGGTAGTCTACATGTTTACTTAACTTTATACCCTCAGCCTTGTAAAGCTTGATGGAACATTCAACTTAGTCAACTTTGAATATACTGTAGTATAGAGATTGTGAAGTGAATGTTGTGTAGCCTAATTAGACCACCAGGTTTTCAAACATACAGTACATACAAGTTGTTGTGTATACTGTGTAAAGTAATAGCATGCTTAGTATACAAGCAATGTTTAGAGAATCTAATGTTTTTTCTCCCATGGATAACATGGAAATGCAATACATGTCCACAGCAAACATTATGTGAAACATTTTAGCTAATATTTTAGCAGCATTTTCTTTTTTAGACCCACAAAATAATATAATAATTGTATATTAAGATATTTACAATATAATATATTGAGGAGTATAAATAAAGTTTGGTCACATTTAATAAAGAATATAAAAAAATATGGATTGTATACCCTGGGGTTTTAAACAAGACTATACTAAAAGGAAAACAAACAAATACCAATTGTATTGGTCATTTGCTAAAATATTAAATCATTCAACAATGATAGGCTATCTGTGAATACTTATTTTATATTCCTTTTCTAGATATAATAGAACTGTTATACTGTTGGTGTCCAACTCATTGAGAGCGCTCTGTACATATACATACTATATTCCCTTGTGACCTTGCATGCATTCTAAAGTCCTGCAATTTTATTAGTTGGGTTTTCATTTTTTCTACATTGGTTAATTTCTGATGGAGTTGAGGATGTGATGAAGTTTGTCAAATATACCTCAGCTGTGGTGAGGATCATTACCTTGAGAACTTATTTTTGTCTTCCCAAGGACAGTAGCTTTTTTCTCTCTCTAATCTGTTTTGCAGATACTGTAGTTCACTGCACTGTTTAATGCAGGACCAGTGTTACTGGGTACTGCATTATACACAAATATATATCAACATGTGAAATGACAGCAGCAGAAGTGCAAGTGAATGGCAAATGTGAAAGTACAACGAGAGTTCCTCATACTTGTTTGTTAGAAACCTCTGATTGGCCCGGTGACAATATGGGGCACGGCACCTCTCTGGAAACTGGAAGCATTGCAGGAGATGAACCTTTATTCCGGTCTGTGCCCAGCGATGTGGGAAGTGAGGAAACATGAGGTAAGAGCCGTGTACGGGGAGGTGTGAGCAGAGGGACCGTCGTCAAATCAAATGCAATCAAACATTCTATAGGTTTTTGGAACACTAATTCAGGACATACCAAATATAGACAATGTGATCGTTTTTTTGTTTTTGTTTTTACCAACACTGGGTTCAAATCGTACCTTCAGAAACCTTGGCTGTCTGTGGCTCTCCTAGGTCTGTTGCGGGCCGAGTCTCAGCACGAGATCCTCTGGCCGATCCAGCTGCTGGGGCTGGACTCACACAGGACTCAGAGGAAACACTGTCTTGCTTATGTCTTTGGCTGACCGCATGCATGCTGTCACTCGGTTGAACCCTCATTGCAGCGTGTTGCTTATCCTTGGCAGGGGCACTGTGAGTCTGCAGAGCGTGCTGTTGTTGTGTCACTGTGGCCCGGTAGGGAGATGCCAGCGTGATGAACACAGAAGATACCATTCTTTTTGGTGGCGCTGCTGATGCCATCTTTCTGTTTTAAACACACACACACACACACACAGATAAGTCACCAGACATCCCTTTGTTGTTGCAGCTGTCCAATTATTCCATTGTTAACACAAGGTACAATATCATAAATGCATGTCCTGTGATAGTTTTCCATGTAAATATTGTAGTAGATGGGGTACATTGCATTCATCCTTTGTTGATATACTGTAAATCCAGCATTATCCTTGTTCCTGGCCAGATATATTGAAGTACATAGGTCCAGCCGTATGTAAAACTATTATAATAAAACAGTAATGCTCAAAAGCTTACCACATACAAAACCACACAGTTTGAATGATCTATCATCATGGGTGCAGGCATACATGAGAATCAGCATCAGACTTCTATGTTGTTTCAACTTTGTTGTTTCTCAATAAGCTTAGTTAGACTATACATACCTGAGAGTTCAATGTGATTTGATGTTAGATTTCTGTTTATTTTCCCTACTGCTGGCTTGTTTCTCAGTTTTCCCTCCTGTAGACGACACTGAGAGAACACTGAGAAAGGACAGCTATCTACACACAGCCACTCCTTTTCCTCCTGTAGCTCCTCCCAGACTCTCTCCATCGACCGCTCCTCCTTCTCTGGCTGAATGACAACGCCTCTCTCCCAACCGTAAAAGGTGAACAGCTAATCTCCAGCAAAGTGCAGTAAAACCATGACACACACACACAGCATGAAGACTTTGCACACCCACACACCCACACACACCCTTGCATAAATTGTGCAATCCAATAGGCACACACACACACACAGGCCACATGCTCACTCACTGGCACACAAACTCTTTATCTGATCAAATCCAACAGGATGACTGTACCTGCCTTTTTCACCAATCCTATACAGTTCAAACGGAGTTCTCTCCATCTGCCTATTTCTCATCGCGCGCAGCTCTCCCTCATTGTTCTGTCAGCTTTATTTTCTTTTCCTACCTCACTGAATCTGCCTTCTTTTTTCTTCTCTCTCATTCCTTCTTCCCTTCCCCCACTGCCTTATATCACGTATTCTTGGTGTGTGCTGTAAATGACTTATCAGTTTTAGAGGCACTGCTCTCTTATGTCCCCCCTTCTGATACGCTACATGCAGCACACTGGCATATTATAAGATGCGGTCATGTTTGACTGTGAGGGGGAAAGTCTTATCTCGCCGCCGACCTTAGAGGCAAAGCAACCACCACAAAACAAAGCCACGCTATAATGTGTGATGGTAAGCTGTGTGCTTTGTGCAGCCGTGAAGATGGTGGCGTTTGAAGAGTTCAGAGCTGTAGCTCTTGAAAGAGAGAGAACAGTCAAGCATGTGTGTGTGTGTTAGAGCTATGAACCAAGTCCTTTGTTGTGCAAAGCGTCTGGCAATATCAGCTCTGCTGATCAGCAAATATTATGGTCTTTTCTGGAGCCTAACCTAACAATGGCTACCCCCACACAGGACCCAATAGGAAAAGGAAGTGAATGTTTTCAGAAGTAGAGAGTAGAAATCTGTGAGTCAAGGTTAATTGGTGGAGGGGATGTATCAAGGAATAAGGGGGGCTGAATTGGGGGGCAGGGGGGTGGCTGTGGGTTCAGGGGTGTAGGGAATGGAATGTTCTAGTGATGTCAGAGCTGCAGGAGGGAGCATGCCTAACGATGACACAATCCCAAGTGTTCAATGACCCTCCCCCACAACTAACTTTCATCAGAACTGAAACTCAAATGCCGGAGTAGACCTCAAAAATCTTTCCATTTTTCACAACCAATTGACCCCAACCCATATTCTAAGTGGAATATGTTTTTGTAATTGTATTACAAGGGTAATTCAATACAATTAAAACATAAAGAAAGGATAATGAAAACAAGGAAATAAAATATTTGCTCATAAACACTGATGACACTGACACTTCATAGAATTTATGGCCAATTATAGTCTAACATTTGTTTGTCAGTGATAATGCAGTAATTCATTGCAGTATGGCTTATAAGCAATATTGACATCACTTTCAATTTTATTATGTTTTGCAAGTTTTGTTCAGTACATAGCATACATAACACAGTTGTAACAAAAATAGTTTGTGCAATGTTCGCAGATGAATCCAGTTGTATTGCATTCATTATGATCACAATTCACAAATTCTAGCATAATGCCACAGTTTTTCAGAATCAAGTTTCATGTACTGCAACGGTATTTACTGTGTTAATGATAACAATACAATGAACATCACTAACTGTTAGAGCAGTAATTTACAAACCATTTTTCATGCTTGTATGCATACTTCTTCTTCTGGGTAATAGTTCAAGAACTGTACAAACCACTCCTTTAAAGGGATCCATTGAGTTAGAATATAACTGTTGCACCCCAGGACAATGGACTATAGGTCTGTCTGATATCGAGTCCTCTGCGTTCAATCTTATTTGCATAGCTTTGTGCATGTATCTCAAACAGCTTTACAAGCCTTAACTGATTACAGTTAAGGCTTAAGTTAAGTGTTTACTTTAACTGTGGTGGACTCTGGGTTCGCTTTCCTTTCTTGTGCGTATGGAGCTTGAGTCCTTGTGATATTTGCTAAGAACAATGCAATCATCATCATCATCATCTTCTTCCTAATGATGGAGAGTAACAATGAAAAGGCTCAGGTAAGTTCCCATTTCCCAACACTGCCTGAATCCCGTCACGTTGAATATAAAGAAAGAAAAGAGACGATGTAAGGACCTTCAGTGTGGCATGTAGCAGGTCCTGAGAGAGGAGCAGACACACTGCTTCCCCCAGGAACGTGACGAGGACATGAAGAATATCAGCCCACTGGCCTGCTGTCAGGATGAACACCATCACAGCTCCTAAACGTAGCAGCACAGAGTGCAACAGGGCTTCTACTCCAGGTTTACGGTTCTGCTCCTCTGTGTAGCAGGAAAACAGACAGATAGGTTCAGCTTTTACAACCCAGACATTAATCAAATGGTTCCCATAATGACCTCACCGATAGATTTAGCATCAAGAAACCTACCGCTTAACTCACACTTCTCACTGGGCTTGTAATGTAGATCAATGGGAAACAGCTGAAGCCTTTAAAACCCACGGTAAATCAGGAAACTCATAGTATATTCAGACATGTCTTATGTTTTCCTAACAGAAATAGTACATAAGGACTATGCTTGTAATGGTTCATTTCTGTTTCTACTTACAGTGTATCTACGTCAATGTCAGAATAAGGTAGTAATCTCATGATAGAACTATGTTTTATTGTAAGTTTCTAATTTCCCATTTGACAATTTATCGTCAAATTCAATTCAGATAATTTTATTAATGTTGTTAACGTACAATGGAAACAATAAGAACTGTTTCATGGTATCACAGCTGAGTAAGATGCATCAGTTCAACGGATACAGTATGTTTTGAAATACTAAAACATATGAGTCTGTGTGTTACAATTATATTATGATTCATAAAACGTGAACCACTCCAATGCTGAGCAGCTATGGGCAAGCCTGATTTATGTTTATGTATAAAATAATTAAAGTTATAGTTAGTAATTCTGGAGAAAGCTTCTTGAAATTTGATCTTGATCAAAACAAAAACACCCCTTCCTTCAATGCCATAGTATACAGTATGTGTACTGTAGTATACAGTGTGTGTATGTATATGTCTTCAGCCTGTCTTGCTAATGATTGAAGCAAACCCTGCATGCCTTAAAACAAGCAGAGCAGAACATGGCTACACTTGGGATATAGTGTGTGCGGTCTGCACCACTTTGTTTGTGTTTTACACAGGACTGTGTAGTAACACCAAATGTAACGCAACACGCACACCGAACAGGCACCTAGTAAGTAGACATTAGCTGAATTTGACAAAAAGTGTATTCGCTTACAATTACTCACCTTTATATAAATTAATATAATATTTATAAATATTGTATAGATTACCTTTAAAAGGTAATCTATACAATATTTTAAACGATATTATAGCAGCAAACTACTTATTTCTATGCAAAGATATAGCAGAGTAACTGTTTCCTAAGAAGAGAGTGACATCACATTGTTGAAATCCGATAGCTGGTTTGCCGCATGCATGATATTACATGTGTGGCCCAAGCATTTCTTTTGTTTTGAGATGGTTGTGCATTTAGTGCAACATCTAGTGGTAGAAAGTCATATAGAATCACTGCATACCTTTGTACTGTACTTACCACCTTGGATATATACCACCAGCATGGCATAGCAGATTGTCAGGGGTGTCCAGAGTTTCAGGGAACCTTTATGGGACAGGAAGCTCTCATAGACCGTAGCTGTGGAGGCCAGAGCCCCTATTGAAAAGGTCAGGACAACCATCCTTTGCAGTGACGGCAGTATTTTGTGTCCGGACGTAAGCAGAGTTATGCATTTTCCGCAGTAGCGCTTCTTGCTATGCAGGGTAGAGTTTTACCACATGCCACCACAGATGCTGGCTGATGCTCGCTATTGCCCAGCTGAGCCCTGCAGCCAGGAGTAGGTTGAGGGTGCTGTGTGGAGCCCCCTTACTGAGGAAGGTGAGGGTAGAGGTCAGTGCACAACCCAACGAAAACTGGCATTGCACCAAAAGCAGCTTGGAGCCTCTGCCAGGGGAATCCTAGGTGCACACAATTTCAGATTCATGTATAAAAGATGGGAATGTTATAAATTAACAAAACAAACTAATGTTAAATACAAATGATGTATCTTAATCTCACCGCTCCATCTGTGATACAGGCAGACAATGCTCTAAGGGAGAACTCGAGCACTATAAGAGAGGAAACCCGCGAGCCTGTCACAACAATGACAGCTGTGAGGAACCAGAACTGCAGGGCTGTTCTCCACTCTGCCGGCCGTCCGCCGGCATACAAAGACCGCTGCTTGTTCTCCTTTTCAGTTTCAGGATGCCTGTTGAATGCCACAGGTATAACATTACATCAATCTATAATATCTTTTACACATAGACCATTATGACATTCTAATTGATCATAGGATGGTCTAATTCAGCACATTAAACATCACCTCACCTCTGTGTTTGGACAAACAGATGTACTCTCATCAGATTGCAGAGGACTGATGTTCCACATGACCCCACCACACCTAAAGAACATAGACGTTGTGATGCGTAAAGTAAAGAAAAGTGCACAGTCGCATTATACAGCGTTGCATAGCTGCTGCTCTGCTTACAGTATCTTATGTGAGCAGTCTGTCAGTACAGATTAGATCAGTGAAGTAGGTATTGTAAGAATAACATAAAGCTTTTGATGTATTGCCTGAACAGATTTGATGAACTTCTGTTACTGACTCACCTTGTAAAAAACAATCAGTTGGGTTTTTGTCAAAAGGTATCCATTCGAAAATGCGCAGGATCCAGGACAAGGGGAAAAACATCCTAATTATTTTATAGTGTGTTAAAAATGTAACTGTTATAACCCCTCTTATAACCTCTCTATCATGACATTTTAATTTGACTAAACAGAAACATACTACAAGATGAAATCAAACCTAAATATTTCAACTAGTCTTTACTTTCTGATTACAGCAAAGGTCTCCGACTGTTTAAGTCCAAAGGTCAAATGTATTTCACATGATAGTCCTGATGAAAGAGACCCAAGTCAAGATTAGGTAGGTGCATAGAGCAAGATACATTTACATAAAAGAAAAATAAATTTCACATTTTTAGGTAGGCTATGGTCAACTATGTTTTTAAACAATTATTTATTTTAATCTTCATATATTGCCAACCATGAGTAAACTTACTCATGGATAAGCCTAGGTTTTGTTGTTGTAAAAAGTTGTTCATTGATAAACTGTTGATAAGCACAATAGCATATCGTAATGGTGTCAGTACAAAGTAGCCCTATTAATATTTTCAGAGGAAATTTATTTTAAAAATGCAACCCTTAAAATGTTTGCCCCAGTTGATGTTTGAAACATACCTTTCAAAAGGAAGTCTATATGAGCTGTAGAGGGAGGTGTAACAAACAGTCACCAAGCAGGTTCTGGAGGTGTGAGCAAGAGCTTTAAAACAAAGCAACACATTTCACAATACTGAAGTCAGCCACAAGAATTCCAGATGCAGCTCGCATGTCGCCAATAACATATTTCTAGATATGCATCCCACATAACACAACACATTAAGATTAATGCATTCCTTTATTAAAATGTATCAGATTAGTGCAATTTGAAGTCGATGATGACCAACTGTTCAAATATTAGTAAATTACTATTAACATTTAATTCATTAAATACCATGTACTGTCCACAAAATATTAGTAAATTACTATTAACATTTAATTCATGAAATACCATGTACTGTCCACTAAAATTACACCATTTCAGACTATAAAATAAATAAAGATTGCGTTGTCATATTCAATATTTTAATAAATAACATCAGATTTAAGGTTGCTTTACTTATCATTCAAGTTAATTCCTCAATTCTGTTTAGTCCAGTGAATTTGTATCCCCTGGAGGACAAACCAGTTTAGTGTAACTTTTCCCACATCTGCGCCAGAACGGCACATGGAAAAGCTTTCCTACAGCCAATCCATTCATTTAATTCCTTCACCTTTTCAGTATTGCCAATCTATATTAGTGATTCCTGTGTTACAGTACAATATTGCATTACCAATCACTGAGAAATATTTGTTTTTATATTCGAGTATATGTTTAATATTCCTAGTTCACAACTAAACTCTAAATCAAGTAGAGAAGAGCCACATGGAAGTCTACACAGCCTGCAAATTAATGGTTTGAGGTATTGATATTATCGGTTTACTTCAGCCTGCTGAGAGGTAAACAGCAGCTACAGTACTCAGAGTCAGAAGTCAGAGTGGAATAAGTGAGAAGTCGTCCGTCTTATTCCCTTCATGGGAGTGTAATAGTTGTCCAGCATGAACGGACCACTTGCCAGCAGAGCCAGCCTCGTGAGACACACGTGTCCGGGCCTCTCAGCTCTTTCCCTGCAGGCCTGAACCATCACTGAAGACCTGCTGCCTCATCACATCCCACAAGAGCATGCTGAGTGCTGTGTGTGGGGCCAAGCGAACAAAGACAGGCCCCATGCCTTTATATAAGCCCAGCAGGCCCTCGCTCCTGCAGACCTTCACTACGCAATCTGAAAAGCCATGGTACAGCTGGCCCTAAAAAGGTGCACAAGAAAAAACAATCACGAAAGCATCATGAAGTAGCTTTACAACACTCTATATAGAGGCTGTTTCACTACACCCATGCTTTGCCATAGAGGACATGCGCGGCGATAAGTTACGCACCCTACGACACTCATCTACTGGTTGATTGTAGAGTCGTGTGCTAATGACGTCAAACGGCGTCATGGCGATCGTCACGGCAACGCCACTGATCATAGCAGCTATCAAAGCAATTAGCCAGCTGTTTGGGCTAAACCACTACGAGGACAGAGATGGGAATATTATTTCACGAATCCTCTCGTGTAACCTGAAGACTGTTCATTATTTACCTGAGAACGTGACACCCACTCCTTGGCTGAGCTGAAGGTGGCCAGCTGAGCAGAAGAGCCGACCATAACCCGAGGAACGGCTCCATTAACGCCGCGCCACAGGCCGAATATGCCTTCTCGTCTATAGATAGTGGCAAATGCATTGGTCACACCCTGCAGTGGGAAAACAAAGGCGAACAAAAAGGTGTGGTTAGACACATTCTGAAACTGCGGTCCAATTGTTGCAATGCAATGCTAGCTAGCTATGCATGTGCTAATCTTACTTGATGGTTGTGCTGGTGCCCTACTGCGATGGTGTCAACAGCCTGCGCTTGAAGGTGGGTCTTGACCTGCGCAGGAAGAAACATTGTGTTGCCGAGAAGGACCGGTTAGTCAAGTGTCAGAAGTCAAATATGTCAGGTGTTATTTATTTGGGCAGATATCGTTTTGCCATGGTACACAAGGTATGACTTGCAAGATGTATTGTCAAAACATGTTTCATGAGCCTGGCCAAAGACCACCCCCTTATATAATGTAGAGAAAGAAGAAACCTTTATTTTCATTCACTGGCATGGGTAAATAAGTATTTTTAGAATGGTACATCAAAGAGATACAGTAGGTGACCTAGATATCCACAAATATAATGTTTCCATGGCACAGGAAAGGGTTAGATGTTTGTATTGACTTATCGACTCATAGCTGGTGTTGAAAGACAGTATTACTGTAAACACTCTACATGAAGAGAATGAATACAGCATGCACTGTAAATCTACCTAATGTAACATTTGACTTGTTATGAATGTGAAATCATGTGTTATGTAAAACAAAACTATTCAAAACATTGAAATACTAAAGCCATAATAAATTCAAAATGTGGAGTCAATGATTCTGGAGAGATTGTTGATATATGAACAACACCTCACACCTCACACCTCTCCCTTCAATGTCATAGATGATCCCGCAGAAGCTCTGACCACCGCACCCCCCCCTTCCCCCAGCTAGGATAGTGTTGTGTGGCGCAGTCTGCAACGCTTTGTGTTCCCATTTACATTTACAAAACCATGGCTGTGTACAAAAGAAACACCACATTATTATTATTATGTTCCGGTGCAAACACAACCACAGCTAGAGGACCATGGGAATATAATCACTGAATTTATATTAGCTTACAATCACTGACTTTGATAGTCATAATATGTCCTTTCAAACCTAATTGTTTTTATAATTATTCAGAAATATACACAGAAAAACACACACACACACACATCACTGATTGGAACAATATAATCCTGAGGGTCAAAACAGTTGTCAAATATGAGTTAAAGACTTTTTTGATTTTTAAAGTAGTTTTGTCTCTGTTTAAAATATATATTCTAATAGGAATTTTGCCCCATGCAGCTGACCTCATAGTATACTGTCAAATACTTAGTTGTAAAAAAAATAAGTCAAAATTGAAGAAAGATACATACTGACTGACTGACAGACAGAAAGAAGAAATCAATTATGCAAGTTGGGTACAGTTTCATTTCCTATACAAAATTGAGTTCCACATTTCTAGCCCATGCAGAAGAAGGCAGTAACACCACTTACCAGGTAGGCAGGAGATGCGATGAATGCCCCCATGGCCCCAGCCACAGCCCCAGCCAGGAGACTGCCGCCATGGACCAAGGTGAGGCCTACTGCTTCAAAGTAGGAGTAGGAGCCCAGCCTCACACCATTCATAAGGCCTTGGTACATCAGGCCAGCTGAGAGCCCCTTCTGCAGTCCCCGAAGCCCATCTGTACGGCCCACGACCCAGAGGGCCTGAAGGACCCCATGATAGTGTCTCTGGTAGGACCCCCGTGCTTGTAGCTCTCCTTGAAGCTGGAGACGGGTCTTCACCACCTCCAGAGGATTGGTAAAGATACAGGCCCCACAGCATGCCAGAGCACCCAGGGCAAAGTCCAGCGGGGGAGAAATGTTTGGAGGTATTGGTGAGGGCATTACGCAGGGAAGGGTATGAACAGCGGGTGTCATCCCACAAGATGGCGGTAGTGTTGGAGTGCTAAACGACGAGTCTTTGGAGGGATAGTTCCAAAACAGCGTGCTAGTCATCCCTGAGAAGACTTTGAGCAAAAAAGATAAATTTTAGTAAAATATAGGTCAGCTCAGCTGGCATGATAAAACATTCAGTTGTATGCAACCACGTCTGTATCCTGCTCTGTGTGGTAAGTGGTTTTGTGGTCTATCAGGAATCCCTAAATGTCTAGGGATGTAAAGCAGCATCTGCGACACAACCTCATGTAGAATGAAACATCAGTTTCTTGATGTCCAACTAATCTGCAGGGTTGGTAGCAATTAAAGGAGAAGATCAGTGTTTATGTTGAAGACAGTATGATTCGAATTTCGAACCAGAAATAGATACAATTTAAGTGTACAGCAAAAAACACCAATAAAACAGGCCAGAGGGCAAACAGTTTATTACAAATTGAAGTTATGAAAATGCTGTGAAACTGTGCCTGAATGTCTGCAGACAACAGCCATTGTGCAACTACATAGATCAACAATCATGTCACACTCAAAACTCATTCAAACAAGTTAAAGTTTACACTGCGTGTATTAGCGTGACACATCAATGCAATAACAGCCATTTTCGTTTTTCGTTGGGAATAAAATCGTATCGTAAACTCACAGTGATGATCTTGTTGTGGTGTACGCTGGCTTAATTCTCTCGTGAGATCGGACCCGTAGGACCGGACAGAAACATTGTAAACACCATTCCCTCAGCACAATCATTGTTGCAGGCTCCGCCCACAGCCTCGTGGAGCCAATACCACTTGAGCTCTGATTGACGCCACCTCTCTACATTCATTGAGCTGTGCGAATCAAACGGAGCCGTCCGTCGGTCGCGTTGATTCTCTCTGGGTTAAAGGTTATTGTTGCTTGTCGAGATGATGTAGTCAAAGCTAATAGGTGTGAGTCAAAGCACTTGAGCTTTTGACTCTGATGTAGGAAAGAGGTCAAAATAAGATCAAAAAGAAAACAAGGCTTTTCAGTATAGTGTACTGTAATTCAGTAGTAGGCTAAACTGTATGGCATGTTAACAGTCTTTTAAACTACCTTTTTAATAATGAAACCACAAAATTATATCAAAGTTATTTCTATATTGAAACATTTATAGTGTTAAATCAACTGTATACCGGTAATTTTGTGCTGTCCAAATATTTGGCAATTTCTTTTATAAAGTTGCATTAATTATATTGTCCACTAGAGGGCGATATCATTTAGCTTTCAACGAACAGTAACCCAACAACCAACAAAATAACGCCAACAAAAAAACGTATTAATTTAACCGATTTGCTTTAGTTATTTACATTGTTGGAAAAACACAGACATACACGGATACATGACAGGTAAGGCTTTTATTGTTTAACTATATTTTATAGTACAATGCAACATCTCTTGCCTGCCGCTGAGCAACCGAACCCCCCAGACATGAGTCAAAAATCACCATGCTCACAAAAATACCGCGCGCACGCACACGCACACACACGTTTGTTGTCAATGTAAACAATGGCAGCATAAAGAGTGGGGTGGGGGAAAAATAGAAAGGTAATCAACATCAATCATCCTCTGAACAACATCCATAGCTCCAACTGTACTCTCTAAAGAGTTTGTTTCGGAAATGCAGTAAGCCAGGACCATGTACTTTAACGGTAGATTGCCTGTTACAAACATCCAACAGGGGGAAGGAAAAAAAAATATTAAATAAAAATAAAAACCCTGGTCCACTCCAACCACTGCATATGACACTTATACAAATATATGCACAACCGAGTCAAGATGACCATCCAAATCGTTCTCACAGTCAAATCTTTACTTTGAATGCCTGCAGTAGGCCGAAGGAAGGGGTGTACACTAGAGGTCATTTTTACCTTCATTTCCCAGTATCCTTCCTACAGTAAAAAGGCCCTTGTGTGTGGTATTCCATCGTCACAGGGTGGACGTCCTACTCGCTGCATTACCTTTTGGCTCGAACAAAGTACAAGGCGTTGGTTTTAGGGTAGTACTTCACGTTCTGCTTTTTGTCCATAAGACCCCCGAAAATAATGAGCTCCCCCCTGCCCTGGACCACCGTGTGCAGGCTGGTCTCGGGGGGCCCTGTGACGGCGCCGGGGGTCCCGTTGCCGTAGACGCGCCAGGACACCACCCCGGCGGCAGTGGCCTGCGACACGTCCAGCACGTACATCTGCATGGGCTTGCAGTTGAGCGACTGGTATAGGGGCTTGCCCACGTTCAGGCTCTGGGGCGGGTGGTGGCCCAGCCGCCGCGCTATGGGCGGGATGGCGTGCCCGTCACCTCCCCCGGCAACCTGCGGCGGGCTGGGGGAGGAGGAGGGGGGCGTGGGGGCCGGGGGACTCGAGGACGACGACGACAGGCTCCTCGCGGCCTCCAGGCCATGCCGCAGGGCCGCGGGGGACACGGCCCCCGGGGGGGTGTGCAGCCCGTTGGTGCAGGCCACCTCCAGGGGGGGCGGGGACTCCCAGCCGTAGGAGGGGGGGGAGGGGGCGCGTGCGGGGCTGGTGCGGGGCGAAGGGGACCTCCCGTTCAGCAGCGGGGGGGGCAGCGGGGGGCTGTCGGGCCCCTGGGAGGGCGATGGCTGCTGCGACGAGGACGGGCTGGCGTCCCGGGCCCCCCCCCGGGCCGAGGGCCGGGGCCTCAGGGTGCCCCAGCGGCCGTTGACGCATGGAGCCTCCTCGGCCGCCCCCAGCACCACGCCGGCCGCACCGCTCCGCACGGGGGACTGGGAGCGCAGAGAGGGTGGCTCTGGGCCCAGGGGGGCCGACGTGGCACTTATGGGAGAGGGCCGGGAGTTCAGGCTGGGGCTGAGGGGGGCCCGGCCAGACGGAGCCTGAGAGAAGACCACCACGCACCGGCCAACCTGACACACGCACGCACACAAGAGAAGAAGTAAGAGAAGTAGAAAGAAGAATAGAAGAACAGAAGAAAGAAGAGAACATCGTTCCCACTCAAAGTCAAATTCTCTGACTTTCACTGACTAAAATATTAGTTTCCATGGCCTATACTGAACAGAGAAAAATGCCACCAGAACAATGCCTGTGTACAAATGACAGCCAGCATCAGTGGATGCGCTATACTTCGTATCGTTGTCCGTCACTTTGACGGACAGGGTCGTAAATATTCCATCATAATCTATTTTTAACCGTCACTTATTTTTTAAAAATGATAATATGAACTAGACTCTTAGTTTTGCGTTCCGTCTCCATTTTACACTTCAAACAAATCGTATTGGTTCAGCAGGACAGAATCAGATGTAGCTTAGTCTTTTCAGTGATAGTGTAGGGGCACATCAGTTGTCATAATTCACAGGAAGCCTTTACCGCTACAGTTGTCATGTTGTCTTGGTATTTTGACTCGCTTTGCTGGCGACGCATGATGTAAAAAGTAGCGACTGTGCTTTTACACGCGAGAAATTAAAAATGTTCATGTATTCGGGCAAATGTCGACTCCTCCAATATCAACATTATTCCACTACACTTGCTTTCGGTTTAAGAAAAAGATGACACTCAAATTTTTGAAAATGTAAATATTGGCTACTGTAATCTGCACAGACTAAACCTGAAATATTTGGGGCATGCACACAGACTGTATAGCATGTAATGGCTTGTGATCAGAAGATCTGTGGGGCAGATACAGTATGTAGTCTGGTGTCGATTTTACCAAATGCAGGATACACAAATACGCTAGCTAACAAAACGCATGGAAAACAGGGGGAACAGATGCCTCGGCCGGGCTTTGCATTGTTCCACGAACAATATGTTAGGCCTATTGACGTGTTTCTCCAAGATTCATTCATCCATAAGAGAGACAACGCTCACGTGTATGCTTTGTTTACAACCTGCTGCGTCATAGCGAGGGGCGGTGTCTGCGCCTTTTTTGAGTTCTCAATATAGGATACAATTGGAATGCCCCGCTGTAGAAACGAGCGCGGCCATTACAAACACTGGTGTTGATCGCAGCGTGGTTTCATTCAAATATTCAGTAAACGACGAAAAATATTTGCCAGCACGGCAATGATAAAGTGAAAATGAATGTGATGATATTTAGCATAGGTCCTACTCATGTTATGTAAACAGTTAGCCCAATCAGTTTCAAGATTTGTCATTTGACATCTCAAAAAGTAATGCCACATCCAGTAACATTTTGATAAGATTTAAACATACTGCAAGGAAAATGCCCTGATATTCCATGATTCAACCCAATATTCCCTGACTTTCCATGTCGGGAAAATACTTTTTTTTAAATTCCATGATATTCCATGACCAGTGTGATCCCGGAGAGAAGAAGAGTGGAAGAAGAATAGGAGCTCACCCGGCAGGCTGGGTGACACCACAGCTCTGGGGCTCCATGGTCATCATTTTCCACCTGCAGCTGCTGCCATGTCCACGGTGGTGCCCCCATGTGGAGGAGCCATGCATCCTTAAGGAGCTGATGGAGAGGAAGGCCAGGTCAAGGGTCACATTTAAACGCAACCGTTACACACAAAGAGCTCAATGATACAGTGTTCAATCTGCAGACTCACTGCGTTAGGGCCACCACAGCCTCCCAGTATAAGCAACGTCTCATTGTCAAGAACTATCTGAAAACAAGAGCACAAGCATTAGAGGACATATTGTAATGCATGTCCTTGTGTTTTATGACTGAGAAACCAGCGCAGATATAGTGCATACGCCTTACTTGAGACTGGCCTCCTCTTGGATGGGGGGAGGGGCCAGATATGAGAGGTTTGGACCAGGACCACTGCTCCAAGTCAAGAACCCACACCTCATTACTCCTGGATTGGGAAAGAGCAGAGAACGGTCAAAGAAAGTGAGGCATCTTTAGGTACAGTTAATACTGTTAAACTATTAAAAAATAGTTTATAGTAGTATTAGTTCAACATCACAATGAAACAATAATCTCTATGGCACAAAGGAAATTCAATAAGGCATACATCTGGCGTGCTCCTAACGACCCCCCGAATACGACCATGGTGTTGCCGATCACGGAAGACGAGTGGCCAGCCATGGGTGGAGGTCCATGAGTCGTCACTATACAGTTCCACCTGGGAGATTGACAGAGGAATCGAGAAGAGCAAATAGAGGAAAGAAACAAAAGAATTATTGTGCGATTGTTAGAAAGAAACAAGGTAGACAACTTCAGAGAAGTACTTCATTCAGCCTCACCAGTTTTTGGAAGGAGAGTATGTGTGGATCTCATCAAAGAACCTCTCTGGCTGGTGCAGTGGATAAGGGCTAGGGCGCGTCCAGCCACCAAAAAGCACTAGTAAGTCTTTATGCATGACAAGGGTAGCTCCCGCTTTGGGAGATGGGTATGACCCTGTACAATAAAAGCAAGAAGCAGCGGGCAACCAGAGCACAATAAATACACCTTTTTATCACTGGTATGTTGTTTTCTTACCATTTTCTTTTTACCTTTGGCTTGCCGGTTGAATCTACCCAGACACCATTGAGATTAAAGTACATTCTTTACTACCATTAATCATTAGGATGATGTGGCATTTTGTCTCCTGATGCTCAAATTACAATGATCATACTTGCAAATTTTTATTTTTATTTTATTTTATTTTTAAGTTTATGGTGTCAATTTTCCTTCACAGCATTGTTTCATTGAACCCAGCATCATGTATCAAATGATAACAATGTTGTTTACAATATTAAACTCTACTAATGAATGAGGAGGGGATTGGTACCTGAGGCTAATGGGCGGATCCACTCCTTGCTGTTGAGGTCAAGTCTCCAAAGATCATTGAAGGCAGCATTACAACTACTTTGCGTGCAGCCCCCGAACACATACATGGACTGATTTGAGTCATAGTAACACGCACCTGAAACCAGAAACAGTACATATACCTTGAAATGTTCATGGTCAACACATGATGAATTTGAATAAGTCAGATTAAGTGCAAAATGTAATTGTTCTTTCAAAAGGATAAATACAGTAAATATTGGTAAAAGATTGGTATGATAATGATTTTAAATGGGTCTGGAAAATGTGCAGTTATGTGCAAGTAACAATTCACAACTTTCTGTTAGCTTTCTCCTAGTACTTCAAAAACGTTGTCAATTTTAGAAATGCATGATGCAATTGTGGTACAACATCAGTATACTGACTGTGTGAAAAGCGCTGAGTAATCGGTGTCCCTGGATATGGGTATGTTCGGCTCTCCCACTGAATATTTCCCTCCTGGACAGCCCTCAAGAAGCCATGGTAGCACTGATGAGCAACACCTGATGGGACGACAAATAACAATGAGCAGATACAGGGTCAGAAACATTTGCTAGGATTATGCTCTGACACACTACAACTGTGTTCTTAGCGGTAGTGCTGCGATTAGATTAAGAGCCGTTTATGAGGCTGGAGTACCTTTAATAAGACGATACCACTGCTTACACACAAGTGCAGCCATTTTGTGCTCCTGGTAGGGTGAGAGGAAGGACAAAATGTATTCCAAGACTTCTTCTGGCAACTCCAGCATTGTCCTACCCCCTTTGGCACCACATTCTATGCTCCTCTGCTGTTTGCTGGACCCCATCTTTGTCTCGCCTTCTTGGGCTATCCCACCAGACTCTGCACAGTCTTCCTCTGTATCCATGGCAACAAAGCATCCATCCTCACAGTCAGAGGGGCGGGACATAATTGTCTGTTGAAATATAGAAACATGCATTTAGCTGATGTTCATGTTGACAGAAAAACTTCAGCTCCAATGACTGTAAATGCAATGTACTGTTGAGGTTTTGCATAAGTATAGGCCTAAGTCAATATTATATTTACTAAATTCTGTTGACATTTTGCATCTGGCAAATTATTAACAGGGTTGCCAACCCTCAAATTTGGTGTGTGCATTGTCTTCAATGCTTCTCACCAAAAGAATGTGGTCAAACTTACTGATTCTCACAGCAAAACCTTGCTATGAAGAGTGTGCAAGTGACTCCTTCAGATGGATCACTGCTTGAGATAAATGTATCCAGATACTGTAACATAAATACAGATCTTAAGCTGTCAGAAGACAAGTGGGTATATAACAGCATTTGCTGTAAATCATTAAGATTGCATTATATTTTAGAGATTCTGAAATAGTTCCCCAATCACCCAACTATAAGAAACTCTTAACCTATTCTAATATATCTTGCAAGTAAAGTTGTTGAAATCAGAAATACTTCCAAAAATGCTTATTAATAAAAATAATCTATTTTAATGACAACCATCAAAAAACGACGGCAGTGACAGGACTGTCAAACTCCTGTCTCGTTGTAAAATTCCTTTGTCTGGGACGGTAGTTGGCCTGTCCTGAATGGGGCCCCTGCCCTTTCACCACATTGGATGTTTGTCCCAGAATTAGCTAGAGCAAGTGTTAGTATTGTTGGCAAATTATTAATATGGCGTATAATTAATTTTCTCTTCACGACAACATAAATTATATTGATTGAAGTCGACAAAAAGTAATGCAAGCAGGCAGCAGCAAATTATAAAACAGTTCGCTGCCCATAGTTAGGCTAACTTGTTTAAGAACATAGCAATCGGACATTACACTTATTGCTAATGCTAGCAATGCTAGCAGCAAAACAAGTGAATTTGCAAATTATGCCGTTGCTAGTAAAAAAAGTCAATTTGCTGATTTAAACGCTACCAAAATCCCATTATTGGAAATGATATTATATTCAAGAAATGGTAAAATTTCACAGTATATATCTTTAGCTATTATGAACTACTGTTATGGATCATAATCTTTGCTAGTGAGAGAAAGGGTTAGCTTAGTGACTAGCGCCGCTCACGTTAAAAACATGTCATGCGTCAGTGCAGAATTATCAATTTTATTTTACTACTGCGCTAGCATTAATAGTTACCGTGATTGCAGGCGTGATGTTTAATGGGTGCGATATATATGTTTCCCCTCTCCTCCTCCTCTATCAGCTTCGGTGATGCAGATGCATACTCCAAACATTCGCCATCTTCCGTCCTGGCAGCAGCAACAGCTATGGTAACAGCATCTTCCTCAACGTGAGGGGCGCGCTAGCGCTACGATATGCAGGGACTGCATCTGATAAGTTCCAAGCAAGTTATTTTGCTAACTTTGTAGGCGTACAGGTTGATCTAATCACAAGAAGAAAAATAAGTACATCCGTGTATTTAAGTAGGGGTGATAACATTGACATTTTAGAATAGTTTACAGATCACATTGAAGAACTTTATATAGTTTAACAATATTGTTTTAAACTACTTACAATTCCCTAATCTATAAATGTGTTTTAATCCATTTATGTTTTGTTTCAGATGATTATATTGGAACTGTTATAAAGAAAAATGTCCAATTAGAAAGCATTATTTCGAAATACAAAGCCCCTGTGTTAGTACATGCAAACAGTTTTTTTTAAGACATCAATAAAATAATAACAATATACAGTATAGTCCTACATATATAACATATTTACTGGACATATTATTGTACTGAACACACACACGCGCGTGCACACACACACACACACACACGAAGAATAATATAACACTGACCAATATGTCCTACCTACACAAATACTTGTTTCATAAGATATCGAAATAAAGAAAAACTGCCGTTTCTTTATTGTCATATGACATAACATTCATTTGTATGTTGCAGTACAAATTATGCACAAAAAGTAAGGACATTTCCAACCACGTTGGCTGACTTGCTACAAATGCTGGTTGAAGAATGGGATGCCATCCCCAGGGGCGCCGTATAGCCCAAGACAGTCTGGCTGCAGACCTCCAGTGTGGGTCGCTTCCGGTAGGAGGCTCCAATCTCAGTCGTTTCTCCAGTCTGGGTCGCTTTCCGAAACTTTCCGAAGTTTTCTTCGTGTCGCTTCCGGTTGGAGGCTGCAATCTCA
>JAOEGT010041420.1:0-22453 GCA_025447795.1 Speoplatyrhinus poulsoni | reverse complement strand
GACATATGACATTCCGCGGTTTGCTCCCTCTGCTGCTAGTCTGCTGAAATGCCTTAGGACAGCGCGAGGGTTAAGCAGAAATGAAAATAAATGGTTGATGAATAAAAGCGTGCTATAGCATATGCTTGCATTCCTTTTGTGTTCACCATTTTCCCCCACTTCCAGGCTTCCCCTGGTAACTCGGTAACCCCGTGTTGAACTGTGGGTAATTCCCTCAGGCAAAGTCTGTGGAAATGGATTTATGGAAAGTGGGCATAAAAGGCTCAGAATATCTGTGAGAGCCCCCGTGCACTTGATGATTCGACAGTAGGACAGCTCTAAGCCCTTACGGACTTAGCTGGCTCACGCCTCAAAGTCTGTCACAGAGTGTGGACATTGGGATTGGGTCGGTCTCTCTCTGTGTTGCCAACTTGCCATGTGGCTTTCTATGCAACATAACAACTATCAATATGCAATAAGATGCACAGGTGTCTAAATTAAACACTGCGGCTGGTTTGTCACGCAACCTCCACACATTCGGGGCAGATTGTGTGGAGGTTGTGAAACCCACAAGCAGGGCCCATCTCTCCTCATGCATACCAGAGATGTTTTTTGACTGCAGCCATCTACCTGCTAACACACGCACGCACACAAACATTTTCCCCTCCGCAGTACCTCTCTCAAACACACAAGCCCCCTCACACATATGCAAATAGAGAGCCACCCAGACTGGAAGGGGTTTGTCAGTCAAGCATGGCTGTTGGTGAACAATACTGCACGTGGGTGGGCTCTGACCTGCGCTAATTCACTTATTCACTTTCCAGGCATCCACACGGCTCTGTCTCGTACGGAAGCGTGCAGACTGATTAATCACGCAGTTCGTTTACAGCTGTTACTAACCGGTTTAAATGAAGCCTACTGCTGCAGGAGCCAGTGTTCTCGTTAGGACCAGCCAGGCTTGTTAATGCGGCTTGTATACGTTTGTGATGTATGTATGCAAGGATCCATTTTGGTCTCGTTGTCATCCTGAATGTTGTAACCCATCTTTGTTATAAATGGAGTCTGGCAGGCAAGATAGCTGCTTTGGATAAAAAGTGCTATATTATAGCCTTCTCCTGGCTATTGCTGCAAGTATACAGACTATGCATATGTACAATAGTGCAAGGAATGATTTACAGTGCATAGAGAGTGCAGTGATATGCTCAGATGAAGGTGCAGGGGTGTCGATATGTCCTTCAGCTGTCCTTCAATTGGCTTGCAGACTCCTCTAGCGCTGTAGCCATTGAGCGAACTCACTAATTCAAAGTGACTATGTCCATGTAGGAATATGTAGTCGCCCGGGGTTACGGCTTTCTCTCCAGTCAGACCATCTGCATCGGCCCGTCTCTGACAGCCGGGTCACCCCGATGGAAGTTTGGGCGCGAGCGCCATCCAACTCCCTGTCTGTCACAATGCTGGCTCTGCCCAGTGTGTAACCCAGCCAGCTAGCGGCTCCTTACCCATCCAGGACGCCATGCCAACCACCGGTTGGTCAGCGCAGAGCCGGGGGCAAGAGGGGCAGTGTGGGCTGTGCGGCTGCCAGCCAATGATGGTCCGCTCTAGAGAGTCAAGAACCAATAGGATTGTCTCTTTTTCAACCAGTGAAAGTTGACTCAATGTAATGGTTAAACCTGCTTGAAATTGTGGCTTAGCATTCATTTTTACTTGTGTGGCAGCCAGCTCTTCATTTTCATATATACTCATTTTATCTGTAACTGTCAGACTCATCTCTCTCTCTCTCTCTCTCTCTCTCTCTCTCTCTCTCTCTCTCTCAAATAAAATGTATTCTATGCTGCTTTTTTCTTCTGTTCTTTTGTTCCTTGTGTACTGTATATTTAGTTATCATTTACCACGTAGAGATTAGTGTGTGTGCGATGTGTATACATAGTTTAGTGTAGTTGTGTGGGATCGGCAGGCTGTCTCTTCTAACGACATTGGGCCAAGTCCACATTGGCCTCACTTGATCAGAGTTGTTGGCCTAAATGTGGATTGTGTGTGTGTTGTCTGTGTACATGACAGCAGAGTGTCTGCCACACACACACACACAAATATCTCCTGTACTTATGGTGTGTAGTGAAAGAGAGGCAGTGGGGAGTGTACACAAAGTCTCTAATGAGGGAGCGAGTAGAGCATGGTGGAGAGACAATAGGCTTGAGTACGGTGAGAGAGGGGGAACAAACGATAAGAATGAAGGCATGCGTCCACAGAGCGCTACAGTGCAGTTTCTGAGCATCACACACACACATCATCCTCTCTGAGGAACGCTTGGTTCTCATGTTGCCTGGCCTCAACAGCCACTTTGTCACTACTGGCATCTACAGGCCAACTGCTGAATGTCATCGTGGACTGGTCTATTGACAGGCTGCTGGGTTAAATGTACAGCTAAATAACAACTCGTGTGTAAAACCTGTTTATTATAGGTGTTTACATGTGCTATACTGATTCGTGAAACAATATATTTTGTAGTTTTTAAGGCAGATACTTTGAAACCTACATTCAGGAATCATTTAGCCAAACTAAATGATGTCCAGGCCATTGTATTTGTGTCAATATGATGAGCCTACTCATGTCTAAAGTAAGGAATACCTTACCATCCATTTTAACACGTCTTAACTGGAAAGTTGTGTTGCAGGAAGTATGTGGAAAATACCCTTTGTTGTGTACTTTTGTGTTGCCACAGAAATGTTTACACAGGACACCCCTGGTGTGTATAGTTCAATAAAGGGTTTCAGCTCATGGAGAAATCTGTGTAGTCCCCAAAGCATCACATTATTGGTTTTGTTAGTGTTGCATGTCCACTGTTTGTGTCACTGCCCCTAACAACAGAAACTTGCTGTGGCCTCTGGTTTGAGGTATTGAGCATTGATAAGACTGCTTACACTCTGTCTCAATTAATGTTTTCCTCCTCCATAAATCTCTCTCTTTTCCCCTCCCCCCTCTCCCTCTCTCTCCATGTTTGACCCTGTGCACTCCGGAGGCCTTAGCCACAACGGCTGTGAATTGAGTGATGTAATATATAACAAGGACACAAGTGTGATACTTTTATTGTTTTTTATTGATCCAAGATCATCATTCTCTCACAGAATTTAATAAACGGTGCCCAAGGCCCTTGCTTTCAGCATTTTTAAGGAGAATAATTCGGTATGAACAGAGCTTATTATTAAAAATGAAATAGGCATCTTACCGACCATTTACTACAGAGACATGTTAACATTGAACAATTTCTCATACAATTACTGTGCATCCAAGCTATCTATTTGGAAAATAAAGTACAATATATAGTTATCTATTCCTAACCTCCTCCTCCTCAAACCGCTTTATCTTTTATTTGACCTGAGGCCACATCTGGGACCCCAAACAACCATTTCCAGACTATTAAACCAGGCCAACACGAGCGTTATCCATCTTTAGGCACCAAACCATTGGAGTGAGCTGGCGGGGGTCACCCTAGGCTGGCCGGCGATTCTCGTACCTCTGCGACCTCTGATTAGGCTAGGCCCGACTATGGCTGCTTGCAGCTATATTTATTATTATTAACCAATAAACGGAACTTGCTGAACTGTAAGCAAAAGCAATATCACTTTGCTTGAATGTAACTATTGCACATTCAGTGTATTCATTCTATTTTATAATTTTCTTGACAGCCCTAATAAATATATTTTGTATTTTATTTTGAATTCAAAACTTTGTTAAATTTATTAGGATTGTACTTTCACAACATTAGTGTCTTCTCTTACTATCTAACTATTTAATTTAAAATAAGTATTAAATAGTATAATTGGTGTATTATTTGCGTATCAAACACATATTTGATTTGAAGCTGAAGTTCCTATAGACAGATTATTCCCTTAGAGTAATACAAAAATAAATACATTTTAGTAAACCCTTCTTTATTCCTGAATCATAGGGCTTCCCCCACATACAAAATCCCAAATGAAGCACTCCTTGTTTGCCTTTGAGAGACCTGTGCCCCAATACAACAGGACTCGCTAGTGAGAGGCATCTTTTTAAAATAGTTTTCTAATGGCAGAAAGTCTTTGCTCACTGCTGGGCCTTACATTTAAAATGCCGGCTGCTCCTTGCATTTATGGAGTTTAGAAATATTCAACTTGGAGCAGGAAAGTGCCTGACATCATTGTTTTTTTCTTTCACGATACCAGGAGGTGTATATTAGCCATATTTTCTAAAAACTTTTTAAAAAAGTCTAAAATTATTTCCCTAATACAATATTAGTGTAAGCTGGAAATTAATATTTTTTTAAAACTATCATTGTTTCAGCAAGGCTAGCTACAGTAGCTACTATGCCAGTTCCACACACACGCACGCACACACGCACACACACACACAGTGTATTTGGCACCAGAGGATTGTTTATAAAAAAAGAAAAAAAAGCTTCAAACTGCTATTTTTTGCAGAGTACTCTGAATCAATCAAAAAAGGTGCCTTGCGTTTTGGAACCTGAAAAGTGGGTGTGTAGCAAAAGTCAGGGGCGTAGGTAATGCAACGAAATGCACAGCAAGAATACCTTTAAAAAAAATAAAGCATATGATGTAATGAGCAAACTATACAATACATCCTAATTTACATCCTACTCTCTTGAGTACATGTGTTATGTAGTTGTTCATCTTTAACACAGTCAGGAATGGACACTACAGCCACATATTGCCAGACATGGCAGAATGCAGACATCTCTATTAGACACAGTCGTGGAGAATGGAGCCCCTCGCATGTGCCACCCCCCAGCCCATTCACATGATGGATGTGTACATCTGAAGCAGCCATATGCATGTATATTTAATCCCCCAACTCCCATCACTAATGCAGGAGCAGCATAAAGAGTTTCCCCTCGTAGCCCTCCCGCCTTCATTTGTCCTCCCCTCCTCCAGCAAGGCAAGGGGGTGTATAGGAGACCACAACAATGTGTCTCTCCTCTCCTTGACAAATGTGATATTGCAGTGGGATATGCGAATTGTTGCCTTTTCTCGCATGCACACACACAGACCCTTGCCACACACATTACCCCGTGTTTTACCTTCACAGTGCTATACCGTTACTCATCAACCCATAGAATACTTTCATGTATTAGCCCATCTGTGTGTGTTAGGGGTTAGGATGTCAGGGGGCTTCACCTAATGTGGCAGACTGCAGCATATAAGGGCTATTTTCACGGTTCAAGTGCGATAGAAACAGGAACGGCTGCTCAAATGTGCCATGCATCAAAACCCAGGCTGTCATTAAACACCACCTCTACTACTCAATGTGCTCCTTGTGAGGGGGGTTTAGGTATCCTTTGATATTGCATGGTGACATCATTGCTCTGCGCAGCCCTTATGGTTTAGAGTCGGCTCTACCAAACTGGTTAGAGTGGAGACAATGGGGCATAACTTTGTAGAGCACAGAGTGGCTATATGAATACACTGTGCATTAGAGGTACTGTATTGATGCTTATTGAAGTACTGGATATATCATCTGTTTGAGTGACAGCTTTGTCTTCAATGCTCTGGTAGTTATTTGTCAAATATATGATTTTTGTGTTTAGTTAATGGGTTATGCAAATGTTTTTAACCCTAAGACGACAAGATAGATATATTTACTCCTTAAAATGTATGATTTACATGCCATGGTGTCTTAAAAAAAAAAAAAAAATCTCTATCTATCTGGTCTAGGTGTTACCTGTAACTAATGTAGAAAAAGATGCTTAACCCTGCTTGTATATAATATTTGTAATTGTACTCTGCATAATAAAGACTGGTCTTGATGGGCAGCTACATAGCAGATTTAGCATTTCATCACTTTCCTAAGGTCACCATGACACCATAAAGAATACAAAGGCTTTCACCCCACCTATCAGAAGTGATATTAGCCTTTGGACCTGCTTGGTAATTTACAGGTCTCTGAAGTGGCTTGTCTGTCCCTCTGCTCTCCATGTTAACGATCCAGGATCATAAAATGTTAGACTCGGTCAAGCCAGCTGTAGCTTCCAGGAAGATCAAACGTGTGTGTGTGTGTGTGTGTGTGTGTGTGTCTTTTTGCAACCATGATTACTGTGTGGAACTTAATATTCTGTCTTCTCGCTCATCTGTCTGAACAGCTGCCTGCAGACCTCAATAAGATGCACCTGACAGACCATGGCCACCAGCAGGTGATGCCTCCCAGCCAATCAGGGTGCAGCATCGCCAGCGACTCGGGGAGTAGCAGCCTATCAGACATTTACCAGGTGTGTTCCTGATTTTCTTTGTTCGTCTCCCCAGAGTGCGGGAAACTATAAAGTTAAATGATTATTTAAGTGATGTACATATATTAAAAAAAAAATGTTTAATTACATTTAAGATCTTTTTTTTTTGATCTGTGTCGAGAACACATTTTATTACAATAAATAAGGTATTTATCAAGCATTTTTATCCATAGCGAAATGACAGATATACTGCCGTGCAATTTTGTAGGGCAGTATAGGTACTCGATAAATAGCAACATATAAATAGATACAGAGATAAATGACATGTGCTCTTCTGTGTAGTGTAAATGATGCAGTACTATCTGGCTGGCTGACTGTATGTACTGTAAGGTTTAATGTGTGGCAAAAGTGTTTTTATCCATCCTACATGACTAATTATACTCTATTAGATCCCCGGTGATTGTTTTCCCTCTCCACTTTCCCCTGTGGAGCAAAGGTCACATACAGGAGACTAACCTGATCCTCTATTAACCTCCATACTACAGAGGCATTAGGAAAACTGTTAGATTTTTCTTACAACACTAGCATACTTAAAATATGTTGCTTTATAATGACATTTAAAATTTTTTTTTATTTAAGTACGGATGACTCTGACCTTTTGCCTCAATTGACGCTGAAGGATTTTAAGTTCAGTGTTAAATGTAAATGTGTCCATAATAATGCGTGGCCAGCAGATCCTGCTTCTTCCTGGGATTAGTGACATGTCTGTACGGTCAATAACGCGGTGCACCTTGGAATGTAATGTCTCAGGATCAATAATCCATAGAAGGTAGTATGCGGACCTTACTACTCTCCTTGTTCCAATTACAGGAATGCGTGTTATACCGTTTAAGATGTGACATTGTTTGTTTATTTAATTTGTTCACAATAGATTGTCTTCTCTTCCTGCTTATGCGCTTATTGGCTGCATGGTCAGCTCAGGCGAGATATTTTACACCTACTGTAGACCAGGGCCTTTTATCTCCCTTTTTAGAAATGTATGGCACAAATATGAACCCTTCAGAGAGCTAGTGACCTGGCTCTGTTTTGTTTACTGCTGTCTTAAAGAGCTGACCTACTGGTCAGAACGTGGCTGTCGGTGCCAAAGGTATTATTTGCTTTCTCTCTCTCCGTTCCATCACTCTCCCTGTCCTCACAGCGCACATTGTTGAAGCTGAGCTCAGTGTAAAGAAAGCGGGTACAGTTGCAGTGCCTGCAAGTTCTCCAGAGACATGAGACCCTGATGAGAGAACATAGAGATGTGCTGTTTCCCAGAGAAAACCTCTGTCTTCACTGCTGTAGCTATACTGAGGTTACATTTCTGCAGGGATTGAATCACCCTCTGTTACGCCCGTGCTGCAGAAACCCTCAAATGAAAGCATGCTTTCAATAATTTCTCCTCCAAAATGTTCCCCGTGACAGACTCCATGTTAGCAAGACAAATACATTAGACGTACCATAATACATTACCAGCAACAGCAGTTGAATTATCATTTTCTTGCAAACACTGTAAATGTAGTACAACTACTACACACTTTGGGCAATTCCTGTTTTGTTTACTACTGTTCAATTAATGAGTCATATGTTCTCCTACCTGATAGGAATCGACAAAGTGCCTAATCGTTCCAGTGTTTTAGATCCATTTATAGTGGCCATGATGTTTAATGTGCAGTCCTTTTCACAAAATCCTTCAAGATCCGTGTACAGTGCCTTGCAGTGTTTGTGGTTAGGATACAAATCATACAGGGAGTTTAGGGTTTATTCCAGCTAGGAATTACTCTATTGCACCCTGTCCACTCATTAATTAGGTCAGTGTTGACAGTGTTTTAAATTGTTAATCCCAAGATCTGGCGGATGGTTTTACATTGTTGTTTTAACTTAATTCATTAAAACCTAAACTCGAGGACAGGCATAGTCCGCTTGCCTCAGAGGGACTTATCTACAGTAATGTACCTTTTGGGTGGTTACATCTCTCTTGAGCTATAGGGATTTTGATGGGGATTTCTGGTGAGGGAATTTGTAGAACAGAAAGGTGAACCTGTCACCAGCAGCTGGTAGAGAAGAAGTTACTAATTTCTATAATATTGCAAAAGCACCCCTAAGCAGTGGTGAGATCATAAGATATTTACAGGCATAGTTTACA
This sequence comes from Speoplatyrhinus poulsoni, assembly GCA_025447795.1. Taxonomy (NCBI): domain Eukaryota; kingdom Metazoa; phylum Chordata; class Actinopteri; order Percopsiformes; family Amblyopsidae; genus Speoplatyrhinus; species Speoplatyrhinus poulsoni. The sequence continues at coordinate 14,078 of JAOEGT010041420.1, read as the reverse complement.
ATAAAAGTGTTTCATATTCTCCTCCGGCTAACTGGTTAAAAAAGGAAAAATAAATGTGTATGCCTTCATGGAGGGGTCAACAGATCCACAGGTCCACGGTGCTACTGTTACCGCTCAGTTCACCTCTGAGTTGACGGTTCACTTTCCCAGCTCTGAGATCCCCTAAGCAACATATGCTGACAAACATCTGCTAGCCCAGCATGGTCAAATAAATGGGGAATACAAATTATTATTGTCAGATTTTGATATTGTTTCCTCTCTTGTTTGCCTGGCGGTTTGGGAATTGATTTGGCATTGTTGGTCCTGGGGCACACATGCGCACACACTTTCCCTAAAGATATGTTTGGATTGCTGTATAACTGATGGAAAAAAATAACATGGGAGATGGAATAATAGCTTTAATCATATAACCATAAAATGGTGTAGTAGAGCTGTTGACATGAATTAAGTCAAATATATTATGGCATCTTCGGTTTCTGGTTTCCTCTGAGCCTCTGGCTACTTACTTCAAGATATTTTTCAAACCTGAATGCTGTGGCTAATTATTTCCACAACAGCATATACCCATATTTATTACATAAATCGATATTATTCTTAGTCTGACAGAAACCACTGCTGGTCTTATCTCTAGGCCATAGTTCTATCAAAGCAGCCTTGTTGTACTTTCTCACACAATTAAGCATTCCCCTAAATAGCTCCTGTCCAACTGGGGCTCAGGCATTACAATGTAGGTGAACACTGCAGCACAGACCTCTTAACGTAACCGGTACCCACGCTCTTCACTGACTATATCTGTGGCATCAGTTGGAGGTCATGTGCATACTTGTATTTAAGTGCTTTTAATGGTTGAGTAAGATATATCCCTAATTAAAATATTCTCATGGTATATATATACTATGTTGTTTTTTGGGAGTCCTGTCTTGATTAAAATCGACACCTGACTTATTAATATGGATATCATTATAATGCTGAAAGCGGTGTGGACTGACATGCAGTGTTCCTCCCTCCCAGGCTACAGAGAGCGAGCTGGGAGATGTGGACCTGTCGGGGCTGCCGGAGGCTGCGGTGGACAGCGAGGAGGATGAGGAGGAAGACGAGGACCTGGAGAGGGCTTCAGACACCCTGGTGGGGCGAGATCTGGTCCGAGAGTGTCTGGAGAAAGACCCAGCCGACCGCAACGACGACGACATCGGTCAGAGCTCTGAATGTGCCCCATTGTGATATGATAAACGGTGTCCGTACGTGATGCAGAGTAACACATGAAATGTCAAATGTATTCACGGGTAAAGTCATAAATAACTTCAAATACTTAGTCACTTTATCGTATCTTTGCATAAATCATTTGAAATACTTATAGTCATGTTATCATATCTTTGCATAAATCATTTGAAATACTTATACAGTCACGTTATCGTATCTTTGCAGTCAGGTGAAAAAGCCAATTCATCAGGGGGGAAAGAAAGATTGACCGTTTTGAATAATATATAAAAGGACCTACATAAACCCTTTGTGTTAGAGAAAAGAAATGTACAGGACTGCTAAAATTAGAGTCATGAGGTATGCACACAACGTGATATTTAGAGAGTACATACATCCTCCCACCCTCAGACCCCCTGCCATTCGCTAAAGGCCGGTCTCCTTCCAGTGCGCGCGGGCAATCGAGGGCTTACCTCATTAGCGGGGTCCTGGTGAATGAGGCCACATCAGAGATATTCTGGAGAACTGTCCTGCTGATTGCCTGCAGGGAGACAAGACAGACAGACAGAGTGACGGCTCACTGACAGGAGAGGGAGGATTAAGGGGAATAAGGGGAAATAGTGAAAGAGAGGATTAAAATGATGTAATTAGAGGTAAGGTAATATGAGACCAGCTGTAGTCATGTGGTGCAGAGGGGTTCTCAATATGGAGTTCTTATTTCTGTGCTCGCTTTAGCCCACCACAAGTCATACAGAACAATGCACTGAAACAGTGCTTAGAAACGCATAAGGTGCCAGTGCCAAACATGCATGCAAACATATCTGCACCGAGCTTATTGGCAGCCATTGCATCAGCCTCACACCTTGTAGGTGAGCCAGGTTTTATGTTGAGGAGCATTTCACAGTGCTAAAACCTCAGGCGTGACTGCGTGAAAGCAGCATGTTGAAGCACAGTGTCTGTGGACCCCCCCCACCCCCACCCCCCCATATCAGAACAACTGTTGGAGTTCATGCACCAGCTACCCGCCTTCGCCAACATGACCATGTCTGTGCGGCGGGACCTGTGCAGTGTCATGGTGTTTGAGGTGGTGGACCAGGCTGCTACTGTCATCCTGCACGACAAGCAGGAGGTAGGGCGCGCACGCACACACGCTCGCGCACACACACACCTGTGTATACAGTATGCAAAGAAGGGCATATGCATATACACACTTTATCGCTATATACAAAATAGTATGAGCTAAAAAGCTCTCTCTCTCTCTCTCTCTCTCTCTCTCTATATATCTCTATCTCTGTCTCTCTCTGTCTCCCCCCCCTCCAATGAATGGCTGTTATTTTATGCCTGGCAGCATTTTTTGCCATCCTACCCATTTCAAGAGGCAACCTTAAGACACATTGCCTTTACACTGACACGCTCATACAGTATCCCGTAGTGCACAATACGCTCTCACTGCACACTGTGCCACCATGAGATATAGACCCATCCAGCACTATTGCCTTGGCTGTTTACTCCTTTGACATAGTGGCCACAATGGATGGACAAATATAAAAAATACCAAATGTTTTTTATGAAAACACCAATGATGGATAATTGTACTGCACTCCATAAGTTATCCGGAACATGTCAGATGAGAATTTTGTCTTTCTGCTGTAAAAAGATGCAAGATGGAAAAACACCAAGAGACCAATAGAGAAATAATTTTCTGGGGAAATGTAAATGGCAGTGACGTTCTATTTACATGTAATAAGGAGCCGTGTGTAGACTAAGCTGGGGTAAAAGCTCGGGTGGGATCGACAGGTGACTGTTTTCTAAGTGAACACCTCCGACCGGAGGGTGTCACAGCACCCAGCAACAAACCACTAATGACCGGCAGCCACGTCATTGTGGTGGGTGGGTGGCTAGAACAGCAAGCAGCGCTGCCATTGCTGCCCATGTGATAAGTGACGTGCGTGTTTCCCCAGCTGGACCTGTGGTATGTGATCCTGAACGGGGCTGTGGAGATCACCCACCCAGCAGGCCGCGTGGAGGCTCTGTGCATGGGCAACAGCTTCGGGATCTCGCCCACCCTGGACAAACAGTTCATGAGCGGCGAGGTGCGCACCAAGGGGGACGACTGCCAGGTAAGGCGCTGTGACAGAGAGGTGCATGATGGGAGTGGCTGGTCTCAGCATTATGTGATAGAAACCAAAGTACGCAGACACAGTTTGATGCAGTTCTGAAGAACGTGGCTGTGTGTCCGCTTCATATTTTAGGACACTGAGAGAATGACATGACTCTCACACACATGCTTATAAATACAATAATGACATCACTGGCCCCAAGAGTCATGTGAACGTGTGCAGTACCAGTTGCTGTGACTTTCCGGTTGGTTCAGTTGTTTCATGTAAACACACTCAAACTTCACTTTGGTCTGTACACGCTCCATTAGGAAGTGTTCGCAGTGGTTGCCTCCTACTGGGTGAAGACCTCTAGTTCATTTTGATCCTATTGGACAGTCTGTAACCAATTAGAACTAGAGTATTCTTAATGTATTCTTCCGTTATTCTTAATAATGATTCTGATAGAGCTAATCTAATCTAGCTCTATCGCCATTTACAAGCACATTTGAGATCAACTCATGAGACTTAGCCACCCTGATGGGGCCCCCAGCAGGGTGGCTGTGAAAACACTAAATCAAACGGGGTTTCCAGACTATGATCTCAGCGAAAATCAAGCTGAGCGCAATAGTCAGGCGCAGCCAGGCTAGTTCTTTAATGGAATATGTACAAACACGCGTCTTATGCTCTCTGTTTGTGTGCTTTAGAGATTTTATTAGAATTGGTTCCCTACTTCCATGTTTTCCCTTTCACTTTTGCGAATGGTGAAAAGTCCACTGTTGCCAAAGTTTTAGACGATCTTAAGAGGAAGCAAATCCTTTTTATATAGTTTTACAAACCACTGCTAAATTGCTAAATAGGCTGAAGCTGTGGCCTCAACCTAAGACCCTTGCCTAGTTCCTCAACCGCGCTCATCACTTCCTGTCTGCAGCTAGACAGGAAGAAGCATGTTTAGGTCTCTTCACAAAGCAGATGATTTAGCGTCCGTGTGCCGACCGCCAGTGGCTGAAAGGGACGCACGTTAGCCCGGCGCTAACTCGCCGTGCGTTAGCCCGGCGCTAACTCGCCGTGCTAACGGGCCGCTAGCATACAACGCTCGGGTCAAGTAGGTGGGAGACGGATCTCGGCTAGCGCGTTGCAGGGCTCACTACCCAACCCTACTACCCCCATGCCGTTGCCCTGCCATTCCCCCTATGGCTCCGCGGTGCCTCTGTGCGACTACCCGGTGGTGCTGGGCCGCGGCAGCCTGTCGCTGTACCACAAGTTCACCCATTGTCCCCATGTGGTCCTGGACCAGTTCGTGTGCATCGCCCAGGAGGACTACTGGCGCATCCTCAACCACGTGGAGAGGAACACACACAAGGTGGAGGAGGAGGGGGAGATCGTCATGGTGAAGGAGCACCGCGAGCTGGACCGGAGCGGCACCCGCAAGGGACACATCGTGATCAAGGTAGGGGGCCCGTGTGTGTGTGTGTGTTCTGGAGTGTCAGTCTGACTTTGTGTTCCTTTCTTTGTTTTCCAGGGGATTGCCCCACGTATTTGCTTTCCACTTAATAACAGTAGCAGATTGGTTTCTGAATGTTGGGTTTGTTTTTTTGCGGTGTAGCTTATATACTTCAACTGTATAACATCGGCTTGACAAAATGGTAAAAGTATTGGCGGTCAGCTCATCCGAATTAAAAATGTGCCCTTTATTTTGCATCAATACCGAGTAGTTTAGATTGATTTGAAGATTATATGTGGTAGCTCTGAGAATAATGATTCCATAAACCACAGTGTCATCGTTATACAGAGAGTATGTTCTCGCATACCTTACGTTACAGTAATGTCGATGACTTTGCAACACTGTTTTCAATTGATTGCATAGAGGCACCATTATCACTGTTAGTGTTTGGCTAGCGCATTGGCTTGTACAACCCGCTCCCAAGGCCCTATGATCTTGAGCTTGCAAGGTTCCAGAGGCGGCCAGCTATTGATCGGCTAATGGGCCTGAATGATTCTCCTGGCTGCAGCTCCCACGATACCCCTTGGCTCCCTCGGTCCAGTGGAGAGTACTAGTCATTTCACAGGCATTAGCATTTCTGCTTCTGTTTTGTCTTTTGGCCTTTTTCCTCAAAATAAGAGGCCTTGTTCTAGTTTCTATTCCCTGTCTAACCAGTCATTTCCTCAGCAACCCTTATGTGAGTCCCAATATGTGATTATTTAACTAACAAGCCGAGTGGTTGGTATGTTTCTTGTACATTTGAAATGGCGTCGCAGCATTTGCAAGGAATTTAGACATGTATTGAATGCACTTATTCCACTCTTTATTGTTTTAACAAGGCTTGTTCCGTTGTTTATCTTCTGTCTGTGTGTGTGTGTAACATTCATATGTGTTCTGTGTGTGTGTGTCTCAGGGGACCCCTGAGCGTCTCATCATGCACCTGGTGGAGGAGCCCTCAGTAGTAGACCCCACCTACATCGAGGACTTCCTGCTCACCTACAGGACATTCCTGTCCAGCCCCATGGAGGTGGGCCGGAAACTTCTAGAGTGGTTCAAGGTCGACAGCCTTAGAGACACGGTACAGTACGCAACTCTAGTTTGTGAAGTCATTTGGAAAATAGGTGTGTACGGAAATCTGTTGTTGAGCAAGTAGCGGTGTGTGTGTGTGTTATACAGAAATTGATTTTGTGCCTTTTAGGTTGCTTTCAATTTGAATGAGTCATATTGTTTGAGATGGAATATGCGTTTGTGTATGTAAGAGTGCAAATGATGCCAGATCCTGTGTATGGGTGGTGGTACTGGTCAGATGCTTGGGTGTGTGTATAGGCGCTGTGCAGCTGCCGATCAATAACACACGAGCCAGCTCAGCGGTCTTTGGAGCTGGCAGACACTCTCGTGGTCCATAACCAGTCTAACATGACAATAGTCTTGTGCTGTCAATAGTCTTTATGTTAAAGTCAGTGTGCCTCTTACTCTTCTTCTTGTTGAAGGGGCAGGCAATGTTAGAGAAAACGGTGTGCTATTAAGAGAGAGAGAGACAAATGAATGAAAAAGATCTCCAGTTGAAAGGATTGATACATGCTTTCTCACTGTAAGCTGTCAGTTGACCTTTAGCCGAAGCTTAAGCAATTTCCTGCGCACTATGATGAAGCCACTGTATGTTAAAGACCTATTAATGTAACTCCAGGAGAATATCTCTGGACCAATGTGTGATAACAATAACAATCATCAACGATTATTATTCCCTAGAAGGCATTATTCTTAATAATGCTTTTTTATTGCCGTGCAAGTCTTTCATTAAGTTTCTCTTTCTGCTACTCAATACTCCACTGGAAGAGAGTGTAGAAGAAAATAAAGACAAATTTGAACTGTAGGGTTCATGAAATAAATTAGCTAGCATTTTATGTACTGTATGCAAAAAAATATACATGAGCATAATTTAGGTAAATAGAATAAGGTTCTCTTGTGTTTCCAGGTCACAAGAATTGTGTTGCTGTGGGTAAACAACCACTTCAATGACTTTGAAGGAGACCCCGCCATGACTCGCTTTCTAGAGGAATTTGAGAAAAATCTAGAAACCACAGTAAGCTAAAATGTCATCTGTTTGTTTATTATAAGGTGTAAAGTTGTTGTGTTCTTTGTTTCACTCGTTTCTGTTAAACTCAAATGTCTCAAACTAAATGTAACATTAGCATGTCTGCTGTGGTAAATTAATATTTATCTCTATTCATAAACAACTTGCTGCCAAGACGAATTGCTGCAAGCCACATTGCTTATGCTGTATGCCTTCCAGTGCATACAGCATAAGCTCAGAAAACATTTCACTTAATTTGAGTTAAAGTGCTGCTGTTTAGAAATAACGCGCGCAAGCCCAGTGTACCAGACTGGTCATGTGACGTGTGCTTCCAGGCATGTTTATATAGACGGAGCTGAAACACTCGTCTGGATGGAGACCATTTTAGGTTTTAAAACTAAAATGTATTAGTTTGACTACGCCTGAGTCAAAGTGCTCTGCTTCGGCAGTGCACTTCCAGATCTCCTGCGTGTTTATGGATGATGGTTGTGTACCTTTTCAAGACGGTCTCACACAAACCGTTCGCACCACAGAAGCCCAGAAACTCACCCTGGCCCTCTGTTTTTCCTCCTCCTCTCAGAAAATGAAAGGCCACCTACGGCTGCTGAATATCGCCTGTGCGGCCAAGGCCAAGTGGCGTCAGATCACGCTGCAGAAGGCTTCCAGGGAGTCCCCGCTGTACTTCAGCCTACAGGGGGGCACTGAGAAGGGCTTCGGGATCTTCGTGGAGTCCGTGGAGGAGAGCAGCAAGGCGGCCGAGGCGGGCCTGAAACGCGGAGATCAGGTGACGTGAGGTGGTGGTGTATGGACGATACAGTGCTCCGCATCACAGTCAACCAGTCGGGCCTTGTCTGTATGGCTCTGCCAGTCAGTCATGTCTACAGTGCTCTATTTGTGTGTGATGCGTGGTTTTATTCCTAGCTGATTTCTGGGTACTTCAGTAAGCCAATCCTGAATCTATACCAGCCACACCTTATCTTATCAAACCATAGCTATCGTATTAGCTGAATGCATAAACTCCACCAAAACCTAACCCGAAAAAGTCAGAATATGGCAAAGAAAAATGCATGCTGGGATTTGGATATGGACAGCTTCTTGCAACAGATTCACGAAGTTTGATGGCGGGAGCTGTTTTCTCACGTTGGATATTTTTACTCGTTCCTGTCAGCTCACCTGCTGCGTCTTTAAGGTGTAGTGTGATACAGAATGCTACAGAATGAGCTGACTTCTCTTGTCTTGTTTCAGATCATGGAGATAAACGGTCAAAACTTCGAGAACATCTCCTACTCTAAAGCTGTGGACATACTGCGGAATAACACGCACCTCTCCCTCACTGTCAAAACCAACATATTTGGTATGTTTGTTAAAGGCAATGCTACTGTCCTGCATGGATGTATAGATTATTTTTCAGTTTGGATATATTTGATATCACCTAGGATGTTCACGCTTAACCTTTAACTGACAATAAGTATTGTGACTGATTTTAATTAGATCAGTTAAATGGTTAAAAATACAAATTGAACAAGGTTTATACCGGGTCCTTAAAGTATAATATACAACAATCTGAATATTAGGCCTTTAAAAAACATTTAGTGCTTGGTTGAAGCCTGTTGATGACGGAATTGAAGCCTGCTGCACCTTGTGGAAGATAACACTTCGATTAGGCACTTTGGTTATAGTCAGTCAGAAATACCAGCAGGAAATACCTGCAATAACTCAATATTCTATATTAACTACATTTTAAATTGACTTGAAGTAATTCAGGGAAGCTCATTTTCCTTCCTAACAATCATAATTTCTTTTTTTGGCAGTATGGATGTGAAATGGGTCTAAAAAAAGATTCATAATGAAGCTTAAAAGCCTTAAATTGAACTTGTTGAAACCTGCAGAAAGGTTAAAGTAAATGTATGATAAGATTACTGTTACACTATGAACAAAAGCCTATGGTTTTGGAGGGATTCACGAGACAATACATTTTAACTTCACAGGCAATGCTCACGTTATCCTAATTTAAGTTTATTTTCTTTATGACAAGGCTTCTGTAACTTAACAGTCTAGTGCTTAATGCTTTCTTGCCCAACAGTCTTCAAGGAGCTCCTGAGCAGGATTGTCCACGAGAAGAAGAACGGTGGTCCTCACATCCCTAAAATCCAGGAGAAGAAAGGCAACCGCTTCTCCATCGCGGACCTGCCCGGCGACATGGAGTTCCCCACGGACCAGAAGAGCACCCGGAAGATGAAGGCCAACACGGTGTCGGGAGGACGCAACAAGATCCGGAAGATGCTGGAGAAGACACGCTTCAGCATACTGCCGCCCAAGCCTTTCAGGTAGGAGTGCTTTGGCGATACAGATCTGTCAACTTAACATTAGATCAGATAGTTTGTGTTCCTGGTACAGGAGCTCTTCTGATACACATATTTTCCCTGAAAGTGAGCAACAGTGTTCCTTCACTGGTTCCCCCCCTGTGAATGTGTGAACTGTGTAGCTAAATGTGTGTGCTGCTCACCGAGTACAACTATTAGAGAGGGTGTTATTCAGCCACATTGCCAGCACAACTATTCAGGTAGGCCTATATTTTATAGCTGGCACTTAATTATGTTAGGCAATATGATAGTTCAATCCCCATTAGTCAAAATGTTCCTTTGACTACAATCATCTTCTATGGCTAAATTGTAATCTGTATTGTTAGTTTTCAGAAGGGCGTAGGTAAAGTTCCTGAAATGTGTAAAGAGCCGTCATCAGCGTCATCCATAATAACAGACTATTGTGCTTGCTGCATCTGGAGCCATTGAATGAAATGGGCCATATAAAGGCTCACATTTAATATTCTCCTTGTAACGTGCCATTACAGCCTTGATTTCATTTGATGGCTTTGTGCTGCCCCAGGCCTCATTAAGCTGCATATTGTGTCAGAGATGGCTAGAGGAGACACTGCTGCAGTTAATTAAGGAGCTAACTGTCAGTGTGGTTTCCGCGTAGCACTCTGACCACACACACACACACACAGCATAGTGACGTACAGTTCATGCACATGATACAGTGTCTATTTTATGCAAACACTGTATGAACACAGCTAAACTGTGTACATGCAGACAGTATAAAATAGTCATGTTCTCACTGTTAGACCCATTAAGGCTTTTCATGGCAATTTTTTAAAAATCAGTTCGATTTTTTTTTTATTCTGTGTTTTGTGTGCTGATGGTGGTTCTGAAAAGTTACATACTGCACTTATTAAATGGAGAAAATTAGGGGTGTAACGGTTCTGAAACAAAGACCGAAACAGCAATGCCAACGTACGCGGTTTTGTCACAGTCCGCACACATTCTCTCCCAACTCGCTGCAGGTGCAGACGTTGCTACTGTAAAAACACATTTTTCATTTCACAATTAACACAAACTAGAACCACTGAGCCTATAGTTATAAAAACACAAAACCAAGCGACAGAACGTATTAATGAATTAGGCTAACTACCCCTAGTCACTGTGATGTCGGGTTTGCTTTCCTGTCTATACTCCTCACAACTAAACAGTGAAATAATATCATATTTGACGGCGTGCAGCGTTGCGCACCGTTACACACACGCTCACACACTGAAAGCTGCTATAGTACAGTCGCTGTCTACGTCGGTTAGGCATGTTGCAGCATGTTGTTAGCCTACCATGGCTTTCATATGGCTCTCATGTATAGTCTCAATGAAATATACATGATGTCCACCTAGAATTAAAACTGTTTGAAACGGCGTCCGGTTTATATTGAATTTTGTGTCTAGCCGCTGTCTCGTGTTAAGTGGTTCCAAACTGTTCATTGTGCTTCACCTGTTTTAATTGTGTAACTCCTAGCAATTAAGCTTGTTCTCTTTAGCATTTCAAATTATTGATTTAAAAAGGTGTCCAATTTAAACATGACTATAGAAGCAGACAATTACTGTTTTCTATGGATAGGATATAGTGGAATAAGTTAGAGAACGACATAAACACACTGGCCCTCATTTATCAATCTAACGTTGAAACCAGCACAGAATTCATCTTACGGTAGCGCTCACGTGTGATTTATGAAACCGATCGTATCTCGCCAAACAAGCGTAAGAATGATTGCACAGTGATAAATGTGGTGCTTGAAAAATAGGCGTAATTTAAATACCACACCCTGAAATATGCTCGCCCCTAGAGTTTATGACATGGAGAGAGTTGTAATGCATTCAAGAGACGCTTCGACTCTGCGAAACAGCTACTCACCACCTTTGTCCTGTCTGGTTAATGGTTAACCGTTAACTAGTCTACTATAGTAAACCTATATAGCAGATTTATCATAGCCTATTTAAATAGCCTAGAAGGTTGGGAAGTTGATTTATTTGTCCATTTTAATGAGGTTTCAGATAAATCACAGATCTTATGATGTTCACACTGTTCAGACTAAAGTGAACCTGAATGTACTGAACCACTACAACTATAGGGCTCTTTGGGCATAGGCTATATTCTGTCACCATCGAATGATCAAATGACGCCCTGTTAATCTGTGCTATCAGTGCAGAACCCCGCAGGCCAAAGCACCTTTCCGTCATGCACATGAGTTTAGCTTTATGATACAGTTCCCTCCGCTGTTGTAGTCTGGCTTTACAAAATATAATATTTTGCCATAATCTATATAGCCTATATTTAACAACCAAATACAGGTTGATAGGCTATTTAATGAATATGTGGATGCATTGGTGTGCTTAAATGCCTGTCAGATAAACCTGGTCTGAAAACAACTCAAAGGTCATTCTCCTAATAATTAGACGTTTAGAAAAGCAGACCCCCTTTGGGGCTGCGCTGACCTTGCATACGGCTGTCTTTGCAATCTAGATTGACAGCATCGGATCGGATCATCAAATAATAACACCCTGTTAACCCGCACTATGCAGAACAGGCCACAATTACAGTATGTTGCTTTCTCTGGCTTGCAGGCTATAGGCTTTCTCCCGCAGACTACACTGGTTTTACGAAATATAATATTTTGCCGTCATATATTTAAATTAATGTATAGTTACTGTTAAATGCCAAGTGGATCAGATGAAGTGGATCAGATTTATTCTCTAGGAGGAGTTCATTAAACTATGAAGCATGCAAATGGCCAAGAAATGACCATGAAATGTAAAATGGCCGATTTCCTGTTGGTTTTAGGAAATCGCACCCAGAACATTTTCTGTATATTGGTGTATTCCACTATCAACCAAGTGTTAATTACAACAGTGAAAGTCAGACGTTATGAAAAGACCTACTTGCCTGCCAAACTGTAAACATACCTTATATGTGTGTGGTTTCCCTCCAAATACGGTTTGCCTCTGTATGCATATGTAGGTGTGTATCTGAGACTCCACATCTAACATTGACCACACCAGTTGATTTATAGTCCTCAGATTGGAAAGCGATAGAGAGGTATTAGTACCAGTAGTTGGTCTCAGAAGTGGATGTTATTTAGAGATGTTAATAAAGTATCCCCATCATGTCAACTCTTTCCTGATTGGCTCATTATCTACTTCCCGTTTGTCCGATTTTTCCGTGATTTAAGTGTCTCAACGATGTGCACTAATGCGTTCTGTTGGGCATTAATGCAGTCTATCAGGTAGTAATGCAGGCCACCATTCAGTCAAGAGTTAAAAGGCCAAAACACTCAGTCAATGATCAGCAGAGTTTAGATTCAAACTGCAAACATCACAAATTATGAAAGATTTCACCGTCATGGCAGAAATCTATTCAGGGCGGGAGTTCCTCTGAAATGTTATTGACAATGTGAAATTAACCTCCTTATTGGTGACCAGCTCAAATTAATTTACGTTTTCCCAAACTGGCAACTTTGTACAGAAGTTGAGTGGTTCTCAAACACTATCATCTTGCACGTCAATATTAATTTTTAAAATATGAACCAAATCAATGCCAAAGCAAATTATTGTATTGACATTCCATACCATTGACCAGCTTCGTCCTCTGAGGTTTCTATTTTTTTATTTGACCGGGTACAAGATAAAGCATTTTGTGTGTGTTCACAGGTCAGAGCACTAAAATAGGTTTACTAGGGTACAGCTCCTAAGCCGCACATTTACTGTGCTGCAGCACAAAACTGTACGGTGCACTGCTGCAGTCGATGACATCATCTTTATAGATTTGAATGCAGCTATAACTGACCTTGTGTCAGGTACAGTGTATTTATTAATCTTAAATAATATATATATATATATATATATATATATATATATATATATATATTTGGCTTTTGATATTTGATTGGTATTGTGCACACAATCTTACATGTACAAATGTGTTACAGTGGCTGCAGTCATTTCTAACAACTTGCCAGGGTTACCAAGCTTTGTGCAAACATTTTGTGCAAACTGCTGTTTTGTAATGTTGAATCACTTGTTTGAGTTTCTTTTAATGCTTTTCATTGTGGTCTCTCTCCCGTCTGTCTGCGCCACGTCAGGGGCCTGTTTGGGTAAGACTTCTAAAACTCCCATCCTCCCCCCTCTGACACTTTCTCCTGCAGACCAGCACACAAGCCATTCCCCAAACCCTCTGATGACCTTCAGCAAGCATAGCTTAGAGGACAGCACCATTACAATGAATGCTAATTCATTCAACATGCAAACGCTCTCCGTTCTTTCTCTCGGCTACTCTACAGTGTCATGGCGCTTATTCTCTACCTCCTGCGACCTCAAACTCTCCAATTGAATGTTTAATTTGCCGCAGTTCTCTAGAGTGGGCCCTAGACCTGTTAATCCTGCCAGACTGAGGAAAATGACAAGGAGGCCTTGATTTGCCACCCTGTCGGGTACAGTAGTTGAAAGTTCCAGGCAACAGTTCCATTATGCAGAGGTGTGGCATTGGCTTTGCCTGGCAACGCAGAATGTGTCGCATTAAATACTGTAGACCTGCATCTTTATAAAACAGAGGTTTAGATATTGTCCTATGCGATGTGTTATTGTAGCGTCCGGCTATTGACAATTTCCTCCTTGTAGTATTTCTCATGGTCAGTTATATCATAAGTCATGACAACAACCATTGTATACTTGCACAGCATGCCCAGGAGATATTGTGTCTACTTATGTGGAGAAACGTTTCTTAAATTTATTTTTTGATACAGCAGACAGTGATAAACTGGCCAGGCTGTCTATTACAGCTACTGTATGAGAGGGTGCATTTGACTTTCCCCCATTACGGTATTGTCAGCCATAATCGTCGTCCTCAGATGT
>JAOEGT010041410.1:0-22453 GCA_025447795.1 Speoplatyrhinus poulsoni | reverse complement strand
CGAAATTAATATCGATATTGCAATTTTCATGATCAATATCGCAATATCACATTTGATCAATATCGTGCACCCCTAATACATATACATATATACATACATACATACATACATATACATACATATATATATACATACATACATATATATACATATATACATACACATACATACATATATACATACATATATATACACACACATATATACATATACATATATATACACACACACATACATATATACATATACATATATATACACACACACATACATATATACACACACATATATACATATACACACACACACACACAATATAGCAGCAAACAACTACCATTTTCAGGCTGAGGCGCAAACGATAGATCTGTGACCATATGGGCCTGGGTTCAAATTTGGCTAATGTATTTTCCCGATCCCATTTCTCTCCTACTCGCTTCCTGCCTCTCTTTACTGTCCTGTCCATAAAAAAAAAAAAAAATACAAATAAAAAAAAAAAAAGTGCGATAAAATCTAGATTATTGACAGTAATTTGAGCGATTCATTAATTTGTTACTCTTGTTATTTTTTGATAGATTCCCAGCCCTAATAGAAACCTAAAAAGAAAGTGCTATGCCCTTGGTGTCTCTGTGGCACAGAGTTGCGAGCATGTCATCTCGGACCAGTACATGTACTTCAAGAGACAGCAGTGCACTACCTCTGCGTGGTGTGCTCGGCACTGCTGCCGGGGCTGCCAGGCGTGCCACTGCTCTTGGTCGTGGCCCACTGCTGTGGGGCGCAGCCTGGGGCCCGCGGTCCTGCTGCTCTTGGAGCTGTCGGATAGCCTCGTCCAAAACACTGTTCCTGCGGGCTGCAGCCTCTTCATGCTCTGATGTCTGCTGGCTGATGACCTGCTCTACCACCTCCCCGTCACCTGGGAGAAGGGTTCACCATGCTCACATCCAGGTGCCATCACATTGGTGGAGTATTTAGTGCAAATTAGCCATTACCATTTGCATCTAGTTGTGACAGATCCTAAACATTTAGCTAAATGAGTAAAAAGACATCTCTAACTATAATCATGAATGTTATTGACTTGTAAGGCAAATCGAATGAGGCTTCAGTTGTAGTTAAACTACGGCGTGGTAACACATCCTTACTGGTTGCTACGTATCCCAGCTGAGGAACCAGGTGATCCGCTGCAATGTTCTCCCTTCCTGGCACGAGCCTCTGGAACCTGCAAAGTACTCAATTTCATTACCTTATATGCAGTATACGGTCCATCAATGCAGTATACTGTCCATCAAAACACACTTCTCACTAGGGGAGAGAAGAACATTTTTTTAGTTAGTTAGACTTATTTGCTTTTATGGTGTTGTCAAACATAGCATTTAAAAGATTTTTGGTTAAGATGGACTGGCTTACATACAGTGTAGCTAAATGAAACTTGGCTCCATTTACTTTGAATTAGACCTGCAACGTTATAAGGAAGGTAACCTGCAACCATTTTTACACTATTTATATAAGAATCATCACCACAGATTTAAAGGGTGTCGTTTGAGACTGTAATGTGATTAAGGGCTATATAAATATACAAACTTGACATGAAGTTTTTTCTTTTTTTTTTTTAAACAGTGGATGAACACATACTAGAAATACAACTCAAGCATGTCTAGATTTGAGTGGTCTCAGGTATCAGGTACATGTCAGGTACCTAGGTGGGTGGGGATTCCCATCCACATCTACGAGGAAGGGGGGCGGCATGAGGTGGGGAGCCTGCTGGGTCTGTTCATCCAGCACAAAGCCGTTGGCATCCCGAATCAGTGGCCGGTAGTCGGTATGAAAGAAAACCTGTTCTGGAAGCTGTGGATAAAACACCCTCAATGACTAAAGGCCTTACATTGGGGTTACGTGTGGGACATAATTTACAGTAATGGTACAGGAGGTCTATGACGTGCGTCAGCACTTAGGAGGGGTGGTCAACAACAAAGACAAGAAATAAAGGGTTGTTGGAGCACTCGATAAATCAGGTTGGATTCAAACTTGTAGAATACTTTTTAATTGAAAAGCTTTTCTACGAGTTTGTGTCCGTCATGATTTATCAAGTGCTCCAACAACCCTTTGTTTTGTTTCATTTACAGTCAAATTTACAATAATATTACACATATTGATTATTCAATCATGTAAGATAATTGCTTAATTACACTGTACAGTTCCCGCAATAAGTTTGAAGTTTTATTACATGGTTTTAAAATTATATGGTTGCTGTAAACATGTGCACATGTTAAGGTTATTAGTCTCATTCTTGCCTTTTCATAGGGCTTGGAGCTGCCAAAGCCAAATACCAGCAGATGTCCGTGGGAGTCTGTGCAGGCGAAGCGCTGGCCGTCAGGGGTAAACTTACAGTCAAAGACTGCCCCATGTCCCTGACCCTCAATCTGGGAGAGACGGAGAGATGACTGGTGGTAAGAGACACACAGGCAGCACAAACAGCTCACACACACAGTGGGTGGAAATAGACACACCAACAGGCCTCACACACAGTTACTTTGTGTGAAGTAATAACTTAACAGCTAGTGGAGGAGGTACAATAGCCACAGCACAAAGCAATCCATGGAGTTCACACACTAACAGAACAAAAAAAGCACAATGTACCATACATATTTAGCACGGCAGTTTGTTCCACACAATTACGTTGCTTCACTTTGTCTGGATAACTGACAAGAGCCAGTGTTACAAAGCTTACACAGCGATCAAATAAGCTTAAACCCTAACAAAGAGCCAAGTTGCCACAGACCATTTATGAGATAGCTTATTTACCATATTGAAGTAGTGCTGTGTTTTCACTCCTTTCTGTAGGTCCCATATGAAGACGCTGCCATCGTGCCCAGCAGAGAGGATTATTCTTGGGTCAAAGGGGTGAGGTTCCAGGACAAACACTTCAGCCTCGTGGCCCTGTCAACATAACTGCAGTTAGCTAAATGTAAGAATGGCATACATACAGTTGTGATGCAAGGTTAGCTACCCCAGCTACCCCATCTTCCAAAACATATTTCCCTTTGCAGCTTCAGAAATATTGTGTCATCTTGATGAATATAGGATTGTAATCAGCCGTCATAAACACAGCAGTGGAACATGACCTAATGCCATCGATCCGTGAAAGACTAGAAACCAGCGTGGCTTATGTACTTTTAGGATGTGCAGCAGCTGTCCATTGCAGGAGTTCCACACTTTGAGGAGGTGGTTGTTTACAGCGGTGATGACTGTGTTGTCATGGCGGTCCCACGCCACCATGGTGACCTTGGGTTTGAAGTAGCTTTCCTCCTCAATCTTTGGTTCAACACTGGGGAAGAATCATAACGTTAACGTTACTGAGGCACACTTTAAACTATCGTACGCAGATCCTATTGACAGGAGGAGCATAGCTTAGTGGTTAGACTCGACTCCTAGCCACAAGGAACATTGGTTCAATCCGATTCAAACATGCCAGACCTAATTGTACCCATTGAATGTCGCTTTGGATAAAACAGTCTGCTAAACGACAGAATTAACAAAGCCAACATAAAAAAAAGGGAGACATGCAATCAATCAATTATAAAGACTATCCACAACGTACTGTACAATACAGAAGTAGTAAATGTAAATGGGCGCATTTATATAGCGCTTTACAGTATTTTGCCTGACATTCACCCAGTCACACACACATCCATACACAGATGGTGATTGCTGCCATGCAAGGTGCAACCAACCACTGGGAGCAGTTAGGGGTTAGGCATCTTGCTCAAGGATGCTTACAGGTAGGTCAACACCGGGGTTTGAACCCACGACCTTCCGGCTGGAAGCCCAACACCCAGAGCACTAGACCATCCTGTCCCCAGTAGATGCCCTTACCCTGGAAGAGTGGCAGACATGTTGAGCAAGATACATCTCCACTGCTGGCGCTGATGGAGCCGCCATATTCTGGCAGTCCCATCTCGACTGCCACTTACAAATCTGATATATATACGACAAGACGCAAAACCAGCTTTAGAAACAGTCTTTAGCAAAGGGATATCAAAGACGTAATGTATTTAACTGATCACTATTAAATAACTCTACCTTTCTCCTGAGTGGCAAAACTGGATGCTGTCAACTTTATCCTGGAAATGGAATAGAGATTCATAACATTACTCTATCCTGCCAATGTTGTCTTGAGATATAAATCAAGTTAAGCAGCACTTGTATTCTTACCGTATGATCATGTAGCTCAGATAGTTTCTCTGGATTTCCACATCCTAGGTAATATATTCTGATGACATCATCAGTACTTCCTGTTGCTAAGAACATACCGCCTGAAATAAAGTAAACAAATTTAAAATACCACCCCGTTATTCCAGTCTAATTGAAACAGCACGGACACACACAGCATTTCACCTGGACTGAATGACGAGCACACCGTTTGAACTCCTGGCCTTGGTCTCTCAGTAAACTTGTGTGGCCGTTCACTTAGAAAGAAAATGGAGATATTTCATACTTTGCACAAAATGCAATCCAAAATACACTAGCTAAAAACTTTAATGCTGCATAGTACAGTAAAGTTAACAATTCACATCTAATCTCATAAAGAGTGCGATACGTGAAAAGGCCCAATTATAATCTTCTCATCCGCAGAACATGGAGGTCTGCGGACATCCAATATATTCTGTGCGCACATGTGCAGCAGGCTGAAGCCCACTACAGACAACAATGGATGCCCCACTAAGCTTACAAATGAGTGTTCAAAGCATATATAAACATACCTGCCAACATTTGGCTATGAAAACGAGGAATATTTTACAGGCCATCTATAACCTGGAAAATATCTCAAAGCCCCCACCCCAGATATAACCATAAATACAATGATGAGAAATACCCAATGAGTCTGCATGAAGTATACTTAATGCAGAAAAACAGCCAGAGCACTTGTCCGCCTGCCCATGCATTTGGTAGCATACCTGGGCCTCAGAAGCTGGCAGATGTAATATTACTGTCAATGATGGTTGCCAGTGTTGCTTTGTTAACCACAGGCTATGTAATAAGATGTGGCAGGCTCACCCAAAGTTGATGTTATTGACATCCCACTGCCAGAAGCAGACCGTAGCATCAGTTCCAGTGGACAGCATGTAACGCTTTGAGCCCTTGGCAAATGGTGAGAACTAAAAACACAAGGAGTTTTAAGACACTAGTTTTACTCAAAGACATAAATTATGCACAATGTTAATATTTATGTCTTAATATACACCTGAAACACAGCTAATGTCACCAAATAACTAGAGTACTCTATTGAAATAGTGATCTAGTCTCCTACATAAATAGTTTAAAGTCGTGTTAACATCTACTGCGTTAACTCACAATTATCACACTATTGTTAACAGTAAAAGAGTTTTAAAAAAAATCAACAGACATGTTATGTGCAAGTAAAAGGGTGGCTGTCAGCTGTTTAACGGTCTGAACGCTTGTTGAAAGAAGGCTCTAAACCTGGCGATTCTGGTAGCAGGGCAAACATTGTAATGGTTTTTAGATCTAGCATTATTCCTCAAAATTAAAGTCTAATCATGCATTTCTATTTATGTCAAAAAGCAGCAGACCAATCACATTGCTTGGCCCATGCCAAAAGGTTTTGTATTACAACAGTTTCCTTGAGTATGCCTTTACATTTTGTAACTATTTTCCAATCAAGTATTGTGGGCATGTATGCCACACTCAATGATTGCAGTGAGCATGTAGTTAAGAGAGTTCAAGAACATATCAATAATGCCTAAGCAAATGGAACACCTTGTTCCAGTGGGGCGGGTTTCATTGAGACACAAAAACAATGAGCGGTTTCGTTGAGACACATGTAGAAACAATGAATGTATGCCAGGCTGCCATATGTTATGACCAGAACTGTACAATTATGTACACAACAAATCACGTTACATGGTTGTTTTTAAATTATATTTGTATATTTACTTCCTTGAGACACACACTTATATGGAGATATATTCAAAATAAGAAACTCACTTTAAACACTATTCATAGTGAACACTAACAATGACAGACTGAATAATAATATTCATTTAGTAACATGTCAGTCATGGAGTAGTAATTATTACACTCATACATACACATAAGCCCTAGTCATACACTAATCTCAGATACATACTATGCTTTAAAAATTAAATTAGTATGACTATAGATAAGATAAAAAAAGAACTGCCATATGCTGACTAAATCTAGAAAATTGGCTGATTCAGTGGCCTAACTCAATCGTCAAAAAGGAAAACAGTATGCAACAGTTGAACGTATTCCAAATACAGTGATGGATTGCAGCGGAACAGGTTTTCACAAATGCTGCGAAAGGCTTCATAAAACAAGCAATTAGATTTTTGCATAACAATTTCAATGGGCAAAATACAATAACAAATGGCCTATGCAAGAGGATCTGTTGATGTTCATTTTGTGAGCCATGAGTATGAAAAACCACACCGAAGTAGCAATGGTTCAGAATTACAGACCACAATAGGCTACGTTTTTTTTGCAAATATGTTCTGCAGCAACATCTTTCAGCACAGCGTAGGCCGTTTGCTATTCAACCATTTGTGTGTTTTCATTCTCCTGGTGTCGTGAGACATATTTAAGAAAATCCCTTGCCATAACAAAGTCACGCTTCACATTGACATTACACTAGACAGTGATATTATCACATTTTACCTGTAGGGAGGTAATGGATCCACTGTGCCCCTGAAGCACAGCCACTGGGGCACAGGTACGAAGGCACCACACGCGAATGGTTTTATCACAGCTACCCGCGGCAATCAGCGTGTTCTCATAACTGACTGCCAGGTCCGTAATCTCTGCAGAGTGTCCCCGCAGCGTCGAATGGAGGCGCCCGTCAAACGAGGACCATATCTTCACCAGGCAGTCATCAGAGCCCTGAAGGAGCCAAGTGGAAGGATATTAAGTAGCATTATTTGTCTCGTTCTGGCACACATCACAGAAATGAAAAACTAAAATACCATTTCAATGTTGCTTGTTCATTAGCAAGACTGGTTCACGTGAGAGGCAAAGAAACAATTGAATTTCATTTACACACTTAACAATGCTTTTCTTGTCAAGATGTCCAGATGAGAAATCTCTCCAATTCTATTCCTGGACAGTACCAAAGCAATATTGGTAATGAGACGAAAGCAAATTGTTTTTGGCATTCAAATCTCAGATAGTGAGAAATTGCCATGTGACTCATTGTCATGCCTGCACAGAAGGAGCAGTTATGCCAACACTTACGGTGAAAATCCTGAGACCGGTGCGGTCGAATGCAATACAGTACACTGCAGACAGATGCCCCAGTATACGTCTGTGTAGCCTCATGTGCTGATAGTTGCTGACAGGATTGATGGAGCTATAGCTCTGAGTTCCTGTTAGCTCTCTCCCTCTGTAAACCTCCACTGTCAATGATAAAGGAGCACATCATCTGAATTAAACCATGAAGATGGATACATCTGAAGATGGTGGCAGATGTATCTAAAGACAGTGAATAAAATGTGGCACATGATGTAAAACTCAAGCAAACGTGGCAGCACATGAAATATATATTTATATAAAAATAATGACAGTATACTGGGTGGTTTACATTATAATTTAAATAAAATTAAAAAAAGGGGGTATAGTGCCATTCTGGAGAAAGCTTGATATTTGAACTTTCACAACAAACACCTCTCCCTTCAACGCCAAAGTTCTCACCGTTCTCCCTCATTAGATCCTCCCCACATATTAAACGCATTGCCCAGGCTACAATATTGTTGTGTGCAGTCTGCTCCACTGTGTGTTTCTATTTACCAGAGGTTTATTTTTGCTCCCCAGCAAGCATGGTAAGCTAGCAGACCACAAGGAGATCATTGCTTAATTTGACAATAACACTAGCCTAGTCATGAACACGAGAAGTACAGTAGAAACATGTGTCTGCTGATTATCTCTGAACAATTTAACTCGGGTTTACCTATAGGTGGAGGATTTTTGCGGTTCAAAGGCCTCTCTGGTGGTCTGCCCCTGTGCAGGGCTGCATATGTTGAAGTTCTTAACCGGACATTGTCGAAGTCTAAAAAAAATGTAAGAATAGATGAGTGTTTTGATTTTACCAAAAAAGGTCAATATTTTGGTCAATGCCCAAGTTTGGAAGAATTACTAAATGACTGCACAATTTATACAATGTGTTACCGTTTTGTGCTGTAGTATTAGAAAAAAATATAAATTTTTCACTGAGATGGATACAATAGTGAATAATTATTTAATATAGATAGCTATAACCACTGGATAATCCTGTACCTTTTGAGTTCCGAAACATAGACTGCTTTCCGGAACCCAGAAGTGAATGTACACCTGGGACGCATGATGGCACCTCTTTGTCAAGAAGAGGCCCAATCTGCTTGCATATCTGAAGCAAGTGATCTGGTGCAATATGTCCATTTGCTGCAACCTTTAACAGTAAGCACAATAAAAACTGCTGCCATGCCACACCATAGAACATGTTCATTGTAACTTTTTTATACATTGTGTGGCCACTGTTGGTAGTATTAGAACTGACTAATGAGTTCTTATATCTTCATGTGGGTTTGAACTCATTCACCAGTGTTGTATTCCAAGAGGGATGGGCATTTTATGCTCAACACATTCCGTGTGCGGTCCAATCACAACACAGGTCACATGCAAAACAACGCAGACACGGCATGTCTTGGCTTATGATTGGTCAGCACAGCCATCTTTGACGTAGCGAGGAAACTAGCACCCACCCTATCTGCAGTACAAAACTCGATCTAAAAACTAAAAAAAGCTCTATCGAATTTTGTTTTCTATATACCGTTTTCACACTGTATCACAATGATAGATCGACGCTGCATCTAAACCATCTTTACGCTACCATTTTACAAGAATCAAGCAATGGTCTGACAAAAAAGGAACAAAGACAGTAAACAAGCTCAAGCATGGGCTCCAGCTGCTGTCATAGGACAATAACACAACTAACAATGAACTTTTAAACAGCGCATATCTTACCAAATCTTCGTATGTTCTTGGGTGTTCGTTTCCCTGCCAGTCCAATCTACTTGGTAAAAGCTGTCAACATGAACGTATATGCAATTAGAATAATTACATCGCGTGGCTAAAATACAACGAGCTACACATTAAGTTAGTAAAAACGTGTGATATGAAGAGTGAGACGTCCAGAAAGGCATTAAAAGTCGACAGAGAAACAAGTTTTTTTTTTTGCAACAGACGGTCCAAACGAGGACAGCTTACGTGCAGGCTGGAGAATATCGAATATAATACACACCTGATATTCCTCGATTTCACTCGCGAGAGCCTGCAATACATCAAAAGCCGTATTTCAGATAAGATGCTTCTATTAACGACATGTTCTACTCAACTATTAAGTGCAAGACATAGTGCCAGTCGGGCACGCCAGCTCACCCTAGCCGCTCTTCGACAAGGACCCGTTGTTAGGAAACGGGAGATCAAGTAATATAGCTCTGCGAATGAATGGGGAACATTTTTAACGCAATTGAATATCAATTAACCAGAGAATATCGTCGTAAATTGAGCAATCAAGTAGGTTTCTTGTATTGCTTACCCGACTCAAGGAGCGAAATGTTCCGATTTTTGGCCATTGAATCGGCCGAGATTTAGTAGGTGTGATTTTACTCTAACTTTGTAACTACAGCGAGTATGATATATTTATTTAATTTCTGTTACACAGCTCTGACCCCCTCCACAGTTGCTCCCGCTTTCTATTCAGCCTGTTTTCAGTCGCCATTGGAAGGATGAGGCCTCGGCGATACGAGTTACTTCCGTCACAGCAGAGGAAATAGGGGGTGGGGAACGGTTTCTTCTCTATTGTACAACAAAGACACGTCGAGGTTGTAAAACAAGTTGCTACATTATCGGTTAAAGTATTTCAATATTACCCACCTACGACGTGTTTAGTATGCATTCTAGTCTTCCATTTTAACATACCACATTGCCTTTTAAATAAATTGTTTGTCCCCTTTTCACTCAAGGTCGAACCTTCTGTAGATGACGTAATATGTACCGGTAATGTCTGCCGATCTGAAAAGATTTTTGCTAGTCAATACTTCTCACGATAAGGCATTCATTATACAGCAGTGTAAGATAATTAAACTAGGCATACATATTTTATGTAACACTATTAAATACGGGTTGCATTGTGTGTCATGTGCATAGTCCAACTTCCCAACTGATTGCTTTCTTTATAAGATTGGTTGACATTTATTTCAGATTTTTATTCATATGCAGTCATTTCAATTACAGTAGGCTATTGAATATTCATTTTTTTGGTGTGTGAATAAATTGATACAAAACAAAGTACATCAATTTTTAATTGGACTTTGATACCATCAATTAACACAAATACAGCTAGGCTACATGAAATGGGAAAGGAACACTGGTTCCTAAAGGCTGTGTTTAACAAAATAAATGGTACATTTAGTAAGTCAGAAATAATAAACTACAATCAGTTTGCTAATACTTAACTGTTAGTATGTTGAGTTTTCAGCTAGAAGATTAAAAACTTAATTAGGAATCCTCAGTGTACCATGATCTACTGGATTTATAAACAATGATTCTAAAAGAAACTCTAGTTTCATAGCAGCTATAAAATTGTCATCAAATAGAAAAGCACAAGTTCACAAAGCATAGGCCCTACCAATCCCATTTATAATAGCGAGCACATGTGTATATTTAATATTTAACAAGGAGTATTTATATAAAAAAAAAAATTGTAAAAAAAGGAGCACAACTTTACAATCACAACCATCATATTCCTCATGAAAACATTGTGTAACACCACCCAAACAGTCCCTTATTTAGCATATGTAAAGTTTCAAATTTCTTATCATGATTGCTTGTCCTGCAAACAGCTGCAACCTACCTCAAAGTTTTCTAAAAGAAAAGGAGAAAATTATGCTAAACTGTTCTCAGAAACCATTATATTGATTCGGGTCTTTCCCCCTCCCTCCCTCCTGTGTGTGTGGTGTGTGCTGAAGTAGACTAGAGCATTTTATGTGTGTGTGTGTGAGTGAGAGAAGTAGACCAGAGCATTCTGTGTGTGTGTGAGAGAAGTAGGCTAGAGAATTGTGTGTGTGTGTGTGCGTGCGTGTGTGTGTGAGTGTGAGAGAGAGAGAAGTAGGCTAGAGAATTTTATGAAATGCATTAGCCCCATGCATATTAAATAATTTTGCTGTGTTTTAAGAAAATACGTTTATAAAAAAATATTCTCTGGATTATACAAAGAGAGGAGGACAGGGAGCACTGCTGAATGAGTTTTAAAGTTGTTATTACTCTGTCGCATCATTTTTCTGCTCAGCTTCTTCATCTGCTACTGGGGTCTCCTGGAGGACAAAAATAAAATGCAGTTTTCATCACAAGTCCGTCAAATAGAAATATAGCATTATACCCCTTGGTATGTATGTATGTATGTATGTATGTATGTATGTGTAAAATAAGGGGTCTGAGAGGTAGTTTGTTAAAATTTTATACCAGGAAATAAAATGTGTGCAAAAGAGAATCATGATTATTTTGGTCAATATTTAAAATCACAATTATGTAACAGTAGTCACTGATTTTAGAAAGATGGTGCATTTAACGTACCTAAAACAAAAAATATATGAACAGTGAAAACACCTTTAACTGTGAAATGTCCCTTAATAATAAGTTGATCTTTCACTTTTTGTGAGGGGCGAAACACAAACGGAGCATGCACCTGTCATTCAGAACACAATACAAATTAAGAGTTCACATTCTCAATTATATTGTTTTTTGTAATTGTTATAAGGCGAAATTATTTGCACAGCCCTACTACAATATAGTGTGCGCAACTGGCCAAGCCGCCCTAAGCATCTTAATTTGTGCGCTGATGTGTCTGCCATGTGGTGACTGCATATGCGCAACACGGTAAAGCCCCACTACACATCAGTAGAAGTCCTAAGCTCACAAATACAGTGTAATGCTTTGGCTTAATGTTCTAACTATGCATATAAATATAATATTCCTTTCCAAAGAATATATAGCTTAATTACAACAATATTGTGCATGCAAAAATGTGTTTTGTTGTTTGAATAACTAGGAAATGCCCTTATAGTGAAACTCATGAGTGTAAAGTTTTGTCTTTGGTTAATGATTTTGAAGATGCGCATAGGGTGACCAGCTACACTGCTTTGACACAGAACCATAAACTGACATTCTAGCTTTAATCAGGCATGCGATTGGCCAAGGATCAAAAGGCAGGAAAATGTAGCATCCACAACGCGCACAAATTACTACCACAGCCTCATCACAAGATAGGTTACATACATTTGTGTTTAAGTGAAGGAGCTTTGATAAAGCAATAACCCCACCCCTCTACTGAACCTTTACTGGGGTTATCCAGGGTTTGCAACTAAAGAGAATTCTGACAATTTTAATCATGAAATTAATAATTCTGGGTCACCTTCAAATGAGCATTTCCTGATATCCAATATGGCTACTGAAATCCTCTCACGCCTCAAGTTAAAAATAATATCTGATAGGCTCTTGACATTCAGAAAACTACACTTAGGCTAAATGTTTAGGATACAGGCTAAATGTTCAGGATACAGTCTTTGTAAACTAACCCGATTTAATAAATGTAAATATAGAAAAATCAGCCAGAACCCAAGAGAAAATAAATAAACTGTGTACACGATTGACGTGTCGCTTCTTCGAGATTTGACCGTAAGGATTTCCTGATTCATCACATCCCTGTTTAAGTCTTAGGGAAAAGCCACATTACTTTTAAGAAGTTAAAGACTTTAAAACAAGATTATGTATGTGTTAGAATCGGTTACCGGAGGAGTGTATGGATGTTACCCGTTTCGGTGAAGAAAATGATCACTGCATGAAGAACATGCAGTGATTTAGGTTGGCCCAATACCATGGTCTGATCGCAAATTTTTTGTTTTGAATGGGCAAGTTCATGGCGCAGAGCTTCCGAAATAGTGCGATTCTGGGACATTTATAGGCAACGTGATCTCAGTCCGCAGTGAGACAGTGTGACAACAACAGCGTAGGCTTTCTACCAGTTTAGTACTGGTGTTCTGTTCTGACTGTACGTAGGGCGTAGGCGATCACGTGTAACTTTGTCTGCAGATGTTTGGCCAAAATATCAGTTGGAAAATATGACTAATTAATAAAAAGCATATTAAATAGTGCAATATCAAAAGCCTAAGGCACACCAAGCGTAGCCTACACCGCCTTGATTTAGGTAACATGTAGACAGAAAAAAGTGATGGCACAGTAGGCTGTTTTCGGTTGAACAACCCAAAAGGTTAGTCGACAACAACCATTTTATGTCCCCAAATGAAATACAGACATGTCCCAAAAGAATCACTTGAGTGTGTGTGCGCTGCATGGTGAGCTTCCCAAACTAAGTACAACACTTTACTAAACTGTAGTAAAGTGCTGTAAAGCACAATGTTGGAGTGTGGTAAATACATAGACTCCCAAAATCCACAAACGGCTAAAATGGGGCTGGGGGAATATGTGCTTCAATAGCGCACACGCCCTAGATCAAGATGTCATATTCGATGGGCTAGTCTCATGAAAAAAATATAATGCAAATATTGCGGTAACGGCAGTTGCGCTTGCCACGGCCTGCGGTTGGGTTAGCAACACCGCGTTATTGCAATATTGCGATTATCGCGACAGCCCCAGTTACCAAAGCCATCTGTTCCAATTATGGAGCAATAATGTTTAATGGAAGCTGAACCTATACTGTAAAAGCCATGTTTACAGGACACAAACATGTAACTTCTAAAATCAAACACTAAACTTTATTCTGATCATGCTAATAAGTTCCTTGTCAGTAACTACCCCAGGGTCGGACATTTCGAAAACCAAGCGTCAAATTGTCTGCATTGGTTCAATCATTGAATTGAGGTTTATGTTCCGAATTAAGGTGGGAACATCAACCTTACAAAAATGTTTATGAGGTTAAGATATTTTAATGTAAGAGCATAATTAAAACATTAAGAAAAATAGCTTTATTCCAATGCATATTAGATTAAAATAAATGTCAGTATAATGTATGGTTGAACAAGCTTTTAGGAGTTAGAAATTGAGTGTAATGTGTTAGAAATGGCATAGATCCCGTCAGCTGTGACTGTCCTGAGAATATATGCTCAAGAAAGCCCTCACATATACCACCACCCATTTAGAATTTTTCACCATACCCAAAGATTCTGACCAGTACTGGCCTCTTTTCTCAGATTAGTCTGCTACTGTTAATCTACCTTGCCTATTAATGTCCTGAATGCGTACAAGCACACACAACATTTAGCCAAATCCCGCCCCTGCTTTTTTTCTTATCTCTTTGCAAACTCTAAAATCCTATATCTTTAATATTACTCAGGAGGCTTTATTCTGCTTAAAGTTAGGAAATTAAGGAGGTTAAGGTTATATGCAAACGTTGTCATTAATTATGGCAATCACAAGAACTGCAGTGCTATGCATTGAAGAACAGGCACATGGTTAACTGAATTTATTTGTAAGCAATATTTCCAATATTTAAATATAATACACAAAAACCCTACAGTGTTCCCAGGCCAGAACCTTGCGTGATCCCAGCCTATTGTCATTATTAGTTTAGGCTAATAGGACCCCAAATAAACACACACTAGCTGCATTCGGCTCATACCTCCTCAGCTTCTTCTTTGGTGTCTCCGTTTTCTGTTGCGTTCTCTTCCTTTTCAGCTTCAGGCTTTCCTTTTCCTTTCTTCTGCCCTGGCTTGGCCTTCCCCACAGGCTTTTCCTTTTTAGGTTTAGCAGGTGCCTTCTGTGGCTACAGAACCAAACAACAATTAACAACAAAAAATACATAAGCACATACCGTCTCATTTTACACAATAACTAGCTCGATTTCATTCTTCAATTCTTTCCTCACCTTTGCTTTTGGCTCTGGTTGTGGTTTCTGCAACACAATTATCATACGAATATTAGTGTCTATAATACGACTATAACATGTAAAAGAGTCAAGTTTATTCTTGAACTTACATGACACAACCTTTGGGATCGTCTCTGGGGCTGGGGAACAAATACAACAAAAATGTTAATCCAGTTGTCAAAAAAAATTAAAATAATTATGTGCCACTAATAATATAGAACAAAGCACAAATACTAACCTCAATATCAGCATCATTACTTTTTGACTGTAACAAAAATAAAAGAATCATCTTTATTATAAAGCAATTTAAATATGCAAAAGTTGGTGTACTGATAGGGGGATGGGCACACATGCTGAGCATATAGTTCTATGCCCACACCCCAATTACAGGCAATTCATGCAATCAATAAATGGGGGAAATGAGACTGTTAGTCAACAACATAACATAAGCATAACATAAAATTGCCGTAGAATACGATGTAAATGTACAGGAACATGTTATCCATGTGACCTTTGATTTTAAAGTTCCAAGGGTCTACAATTCACAAATATTTCAGCCCCGCCCCTACGCGTTATTTCATTCAACATCGCTGGGGGAAGGTTATTTAAAAAGATAACATACATGCACACACATTACATACAATACATTGTTGTAATGTATTAGTCGCTTCGCGTCATGTATCCCTATGCTTGCCTGCATCAAAAACAAAAATTATGTAATAAAAATAAAAAAAGCTCCTTATTACGGTATGGATAGGCTGCCATGACACTTACATGCCAGGATGTTGTTCGCTTACAATAGGAATTGGCGCACGTAGGTAAAAAAGTGAAATATACGAATATTACGCTACACGATTCCAGTAGACACAAAGAAATATACTTCATACCCAGACTGATGGTTAAACATAACATGCACAACACGTCGAAACGTATCCAACACACACCAACTCGCTCCACGGAAATAGCATGCTGCATTGGCAACATATCCTATGTTGCTAATAAATACACATTTGTCTGATCTTATTACATAGAATTCTAATGAGCTTTCTGCCACAAAGACATGTTCTATACACAACTAAATAAATGTAGTTATGTAATTTAGTTATTAGTTTAGAACAGAGACATGGGGAAAACATCGCATACAATGAGCAACAGGCAGTGTTGCAATGCACTAAGTAAAAAGGCGCCACTTCCACATGCACAAACAAACGAACAGATCTAAGCAACGCAAATGTGTTATTAAATTATGAGATCCAAGTCCCTAATGCACAGAAATGATTAGTGCAATACTGTAGCACGTATTTAGAACTCATTGACAAGGTGAAAGAAAACATTACATTGTTATATAACCGTACACACAGCATGCATTTCAACTTACTTTGTTTCTTTTCGGCATGGTTGTCTACAGTAATGTACCGTGTACGATTTAGGCTAGACAATGTAGTCTTGAAACAGTTAGTGGATATTAAATCAAATGTAGGTTAAACTACCAGTACTGGAGCAGAAAGTATCAACCTACAGTGTCTCCAGGTTGCACTGTAACTTACTGACATAAATGTTGGTAGAACTAGCTCCAACCTGATTGGATCCCTTCTGTATATTCTGTGATACTTGTCCTACCAACCATCATGGGCCAGATAGTTAACTTTCCGCCCCTTCCTCCCATTGATTGGCTTTGGAGCCTAGGAAACACGTTTTTAAACCATAGCAAGCCACATGTATGGCTACGACCATATGTCAATCATTCTCTCTTTAAGTAACGAAATTACAAATTGCTGTAAAAAAAAAAAAAAACACACAACGTTAGGCTACATTATATAAAATGTTAATATATTCATTTTTTATTGGAACGTGACAATAATTATATTGACATTGATAGTCTTGCGCACATTTCAAACAAATATACGAATTAATCCTGCATTTTGTGAAACATTTCATCAGGCTAGAAGTCCTCTAGCTACCGTACATTACGGTAGTAGTATGCTATTGATGTCTGAATATCCTCGCCATTGAAGAAGTTACCTAGCCTATGGACAGTAATGGTAGATTACTTTCTCTGGAAGAAACCACTCGTCTGCGCAACTAGACAACAAAGCTGGTTAGAGTGAAGGAACGAACATGGCGACCGGGTGCGCATTGTTTCTGGTGCTGGGGTCCGTATTTTTGTGTAATCTAATGAAAACACTCCTACCGTCTATAGCGACCTTTGTAAGTACCGTAGTACATCTGTTTTATTATTTTACAGGTACGTGTTTGGTGTACACGTATATTTCCAAAGCTGTTGTGTTAATAGAGCAACACCCTCTTGCTGACTTGATCTTGCGCCCTGTTTAAACTACGGTACCGTACAAACAATGCTAACATTAACACAGCTAACGTACCGTACCGGTATGCTAAATGGTATATATCCTTATAGAGGTTTAAAACAATGTAGCTAACAAATTTTAGAGGGTGTGGCATACTGGCATTTTGGGAACAGGCAGACAATCGAGTTCAATTGCATATGAGAAAACTGTCCTCTATTCCATTCACATAATTATTGCTTTGCTTAATCAAGTGACGTTAAAAAAAAAAAGATCTTGACCCATCAAGACTACCGTACCTTCTTGGTCAAACACCATCAGCAATATCAAACTCAAGGTGTAACCCCTGTGGAAACCAGATATCTTTAAGATGTTAACGTTATAATTTTATTGTGAGATAATGGTCAAAATATATATGCTATTCAATAGGCCTCTTGCCATCTTTTAACTCCTGTATTGTGATATTACACATCCCCTTTTCAGCTATCCAGGATGATCCAAAAGGATGCTGAGCATGAGAGTGAGATGAGGGCAGAGATCCAAGAGATGAAGAAGGAACACTCGTCTATTAGCATGATGGATGAGTTTGCACGATATGCCAGGCTGCAGCGCAAAATTAACAAAATGACAGACAAACTGAAGACCCATGGTAGGAGACAAATCCACAGAAACATGCTCAGACCTTATTTGGGATGGAAGCATTTCAAAACACAAGAGTTGTTGTTTTTTTAAGCCACTTTTAGCCAAACTGAGACATACATTTAGACAAAGCACATTGAAATACACAGTGCAGACTGTGTTACATCATCTGCATTTTCTCCATTTGTACAATTTATATAATGATACTTGAAATGCTCTGCATTTAGTTTGCGCTGTAACAACACATTATCACAAACTACATGCTTTATTTCTTGGGACAACTACCTTTTCACATTTACCCTTAATTAAACTCTTTACGTCAAGCAAGTTTTTTCACAATTGTAAATAAAAGGCATTAACATACAGATGAGCTAAACAATGATTTCTACTCAGAGATGAAGCAAATAATACTTTACTCTTAATAACTGTGCATGTTAAGGTCTTTGTATGTGTTAGGTGTATGATTTCTTGTGAAATGTGAGCTAAAGTTATCTTATTTCTTTCTGTAGTAAGACCATCCCACATCTAGCCTCTTCCGTTAGCATTGTGTCCCATAATAACATGATGGAGCATTGTCATGCATTTCAATGGAAGCATAAATTGAATGCTTTTGGTACCATGCATGCCCTGGAAAAAAGTACATATACCCACAAAACAGTAAGCTGCAGGAATACCGGTGTCCTCCGATTGATTGTAGGTTCTTGGGAATTAATATACTCAAAATACCTGTTAACGCCTCCACAGATAGATAATGGGTAATATTATGGTAAAATCTGTGTACCTTTTCATTGACTAGCATGGAACACTGAGTTGTTCTGATCTGTGTAATGGGTAAAAAATTGAATGCAAAGTGCTGTCCGTTGATAACCTGACATGCCAGATGGATTATTCTGGGGAGCTGTGCATCAAAACTGTTTTGTCAAGTGCAGGCACTTTCAAAAAAATACTTGGCCTTTGATTGGATGATACATCTGGTTGTTTTTAATGCAGAAAACCTAAACCACGCCACACACCTAAACCAGGCCCGTATAGCTATCAATACGATGCTGATTGGTTATTTCAGTTGCTACTCGGATACATTCGCAATGATTTCTAGGCTTTCCGGACTGATTCTCACGGTGAAATTAAACTGAAGCTAGTCCCTTGAGCCCTCTGTTAAATTCCATTTTCTTTGCATATACCATTGTAAGCTTGACAACACTAACAGGAAGTGGGTTAGTAGATTTTCATTGGCTGTTAGCATTTTCAAGTCTTTAGGCATGTATGTATTTTTGGCATGATACTAGTGCAATGCTTTATTTACTAATTTAAAAGATTTGACAATATCTGCAAACAGTCAACCAACGCATTCAAAATACCATAGTTGTAGTTGGGTCTTGATCTTAGCCAGTGCTGTGTCCCAGACATTACACAATGCAAGTAAAGGCTAGCTCTTAAAGACTATCGCACATCAGGCCAGCCATACCGATCTTCATTTATGAGCCATACTGTAGTCCATATTCATGGTGATTAATGTGATGTTCACATTGAATTTCTCTGCGACACTGAGTTCTGGCATTTACAAAAATTATCGATTTATTAGACACATTTTCAATGTGATCCATATATATATATATATATATAGTGACTTGATATTACGTGATATCTTAAATAGTACAAATCTGTTCGTGCAGCCTATATCCAATCGGTATTGCTATAATTGTTTGTTGCTTCATCTAGTTCTACCACCATTTCAAAGCACATGCTTGACATTGACATCATCACACTTACTCACCACCCATGGATGCTGATTAGTCTGTCATCCAGGGTGGCTGTGTGAACGCTAAAGCGGATAGGGTTTCCAGACCATAATCTCAGCAAAAATGTAAATCAGGCTAACGCTTGACATCCAATATACCATACTGAACCGTCTGACAAGCGGTAATCTTGTAAAACACTGGATGTCGCACATGTAAAAACACCTTAAAGCATTTTGTTTAAACAGTTAAAATTAGTTTGAACATTTTGGGTTATTCGATTTGATTGATAAATTAGAAATCTTAAAGTGAATTTCTTCTCTTTTGCAGTGAAGTCAAGAACAGCGCAACAGGCAAAAATTAAATGGGTTGTGAACATAGTCTTTTATATATTGCAGGTAGGTGGATAACAATATAGCCTTGTCAAATAAGTTTAGTTTCTGATAAGTTTAGTATCTTCCTTCACAGATAGTACTTTGAAATTGAACATGCATGTGGCATACATTTCTGTGGTGGCATCATCATATGTAAAAGTTTACCATACAAAGTTAAATGTATTTAAAACACATTGTTTATGTAACCCATGCTGTAGCCTATATACGTTTGAGCTTGATTTCCTGTTATTGCTTATTTTTGTTTCCTCCAGGGTCTTTTGATGATCTCTTTGATTTGGAAGTATTACTCTGAGCCAGTGACAGTTGTACCCAGTAGATGGATAGCCCCTGTTGAGCGCCTTGTGGCTTTCCCTACTGGAGTAGCAGGTAATTAACTAGAATTTACTACCAAGGACCACTTTTGCATTTCTACCAAAATAAGGAAAAATAGATTTAAATTACTGTACTAGAAATTAATTTGTATCTGGACAATGTCATTGTACCACCGTTTATTCTAAACATTGCAGTAATAAGTGCATTCTACACATGGAAGAAAATGGCACAGTAATCCAATTATCATTTGACAAAGCCAATTCTTTCTGCCCACAGGTGGAGTAGGAATCACATGTTGGTTGGTGGTTTGCAACAAAGTAGTAACTCTTGGTCTCCATACTGTCAGCTAGACGTTCCAGTTGCATTTACTGTTAATATGTGCTGTTTAAAGGGTCTGACCATACTCTGTTTTTGTATCTAGATGCTTAAGAAAGCTTTCTGTAGCTTGTAAATGATCTTAACACATTTTCAACAGTCTGATATTAAAATTGCAGTGTATATTACATTGGTTTACCGTATGTTGTGATAATTTATTTTCATCTCAAAGAATGTTCTTATGTGTTGTTTTGATATTTTAATTAAAATATTATTCATGGTAAATTTGCCTTGAGTATTCTAAATGTATTTATTACAGAAAGAAACTCAAAAGTACACAAGAGTTGTAACAGCATGAATAGTATGAAGTGACTTTGGTTTCATTGCCTTCCACAGAAAATGATAAATGGACTGCATTTGTATAGCGTTTTTCCAACCTAAAGGCCATTGAAAGCGCTAGCAGTATAGCCTCACATTCACACACATACATATTCATACACAGGTGGTGATGGCATCAATGCAATGTGCCATTTGACCACCAGGAGCAGTTAGGCGTCTTGCTCAGGGACACCCACACTGAGGAGTTGGCGGGGTTTCAACCAGTGACTTCTCCATCACCTGTCGCCCTGCTCTGCCCACAGAGCCGAAAAAAGTTTTATGAAATTATCCAGTAGTTATAGACCTTTGTGAAATTTCTCTATGATAATGATGGGTAATGACGACAACACTCGACTGGTAATTACATGGTAATTAATTTAGATCCCATATCTTTTGTACTCCTTGTCTATCCCATGTTTCCCACCATCCTCATTTTACCATTGTATTTTTTTTATTTATGCAAGCATGCCTCTCTGAGTCAGCTCCCCTCTCTTGCAACAAAGTATGTGTTGATCGACTGCAGGTGTCTTAACGTCTGTGGCCTGTACAGTAGACTTGCTTCTGTGGTGTCTAATAACAACATGGATGCCCGTGTCATACAGTACCGCTCGTTGGTGCTTCTAAATTCAGGAAATAAGGGACATTTTGAATTATCCTAGGTCATGCACTGTTGTCACTCATTTGTGGATGGATGACATTGGATAAAGGGCAAGGCCTATTCCAATCAATTTGTATTGACATGTACAAACTTACTAACATACGTTTTTATAGTGCTGCAGTGCCACCTTGCAGCGATGCATTATGTTGCTTCAAATCCATTTGTTGCAGTGTTGTAGCCAACGCAGGCTCCACCAAACCTCCACCGCTTCCCACAACATACACCACGTATATAGAGCCTGTCCTATCGCACAGCTATATTGAAAATTATGGTGGACGGAGGGGGCATAACGCAATAAAGGAGTGTAAACGAAATTATGTCTGTGATTTCGAAAAAGGTGTCTAAAGCTGTAGACGACAGCTGTTGCCTGTGTATGTGTAGACCTAGTACCTATAGTATAAGAACGAAAATAAAACTAAATGCAAATGTGTTTTGTTTGTCTCAGTAGGCCTGATCATAATTAATCAATGATGTAATTATCGACAGGGTATTTCTGGGGACTTTATTGGAACCATCCCGTGGAAGCTATGGGATGGAGACCGTTGACTGCAAGCAGCCTGAACAACTAGCCTAGAGGTAGACATTTATTTTATGTATACACACCACGCTACTGTTTTCGGTTAGGTTAGCTAATAGGGATACAACATGTTAAGTTGTTTAGCTTAATGTGTTGCTCCTGTCTATTTCTGTCCATGCACTCTGCACGTAACTGCAAACTAATTTCACTGTCCCCGCGACAGACAGCTGAAGTTGCCAATCAAGGGAATGGTTGCTGC
>JAOEGT010041400.1:0-22463 GCA_025447795.1 Speoplatyrhinus poulsoni | reverse complement strand
CTCCTGTGATGATTGACAACTTTCTTGAATGCTTTCCACTATTGAATTAACCTTCTCATTGTAGAATGATTTGATTCAAAATATTTGGAAATGGCCTTATACCCCTTCCCAGATTGATGGGCAGCAACACTTGCTTTTCTAAGATCGTTGCTGATGTCTATCCTCCATGGCATTGTGTTAACACACACCTGAATGCTCCAGACCAGCTAGTTGCAAAATCTTGGATTTTAAGAGATGGTCACACGCTGATAATCAATGAATAAAGGGCATTTGATTAGCAGCACCTGTCTGCTACTTCAAATTTTTATTCTGGAATCAGTAAAGGTGTTCTTATTTTTTTCCCACACACGGCTTTTCCATTTTGGCTTTATGTTTGTTAAATACATAATGACACAGTCTAATGTGTCATGTGTTGTTGTTCGTCTTTCTTTTTCATATGACTGTATAAGCCTTAGATTGGTTCTTTAGCTGCTGTTGTCTTTTCATAAAAGCTGAAATTTGCCACTAAAAAGAGTGATGTGAACAGTAAAATTAGATAATATGACATATTGCACCATCAATGCAATAACAGGTACTTTGTATAAATGTTTAGTTTAAACTATTATTTCTACTGAATATATTCTCAACATCAACAAGCTACAAATGTACTGAAGTTATGTAGCTATTGTTTCACAGCAAACTGCTAGAATACTAAACCCAGCCTGGTTGTAGACATAGCTCTCATCAGAACATTGGAAAATGGAGCATAGTACATTTAAAGAACACAGCACAACTGCACTGATTTAGAGTTCAAAATGTTGCAAAAAGTATATTTATTTTTTTCACAAGTGTTATATTTAACTTTCTTTTGACACATTGCATGTCATGTTAGTGGTATGTAGCATAAATAATTCAACAATATTACATTGCTTTTAAACAGTAATCTTCGATTCCTCTCTAGCATGGAGGCCAATCTTGTCCTCAAAGCCTCCTTAGCCACATCACACAATACTTTATGGCAAACCTTTTGGCATTTATTCATCAATAAATTAATTAAATACTAGTATTCATTATATACTATATACATGATTTAGTTCATATTAACTATTCCAATAATGTTTAGTATATTGTACAATTTTAGTAGTTATATTATATACTACATTACAATACTTTATGTAGTATAGATATAGTAATTATTATAATAGCATATATTTAAGTTTTACTGGTAACTATCACTATTACTGGTAAAGTATATATACACATAGTTACTACTATAGAAATGTTATAATTTTACTGTAACTGTTTATTAGATACCACAGTAGTACTTATTAATTAGTAACTATTGTTCTAATACTAGTATATCATTGAATTAATAATATAATTTAATGAATAACTGAGTCATTTTGACTCAATGTAATGTAAAAAACTAAAACAATTGTTACTAATAAGAATGAAAATAATAATGAAAAAGTAACAATATTGTTTGCCTACCAATAAATAATGTAGTTAGTATTTAATTAATTCTTACTTTTGTAAATTGAAATTTGAAATAAATACAAGTAACTCTTGGAATAATTACTTGACAGAAGCAATATATCGACATATAGGAGCCAATATCTTGATTTACATGTATTGATCATTTTTTGTTTGTATGCATGTTTTGTGAATGGCTGTTTAGGGTGTGCCCCTTGCAGGTCAATCTAAAGCAAAACGTGATGGGCATAGAGGTGTGGTTTAGCTGGGAGACCACACATTTTGTAGACATGGTCTTGCTTGAGAGGACTTGTTTTCTTATTTAGTTTTATACAACACAGAACCAAATTGTAAATGGTTTTTCCATCCATTCACCTTCTTTTCATTACTATGATACTTGTTTATTTCATACTATCGTATCTATGAATATTGAAAGTCTATATTGAATATTTTATTAACATTAAAAAATATAACCAAGTTGGCTACTAGTATATACTGTAATACATAGGTACTACAATTTAATATACTATAATCTTAATATATAAAGATACTACTACAACTATTGGAATAGTTAATAGTAGCATAAGAATAGGTACTATTTAATTTCAAGATGGAAGAACACAACAAAAGTAAAACTTATTTAAAAAAGGCTATGTGAATTTCAATACATATGTAGTAAAAGATTAATTTAACTTTCCTCAAACCCTTAAATATGTTGATTCCATTCTCAATGTTAAGTCTTCTTGCTGACATTCACCATAAAAGTACAGTATGTTTTGATAAACAGTTAATGTCAGCGGTGGATGACAATACTGCTCTGGTTATGGTCCACGAGCGATTATATTTTTGCCCAATGTCAGCAAGAGGACTAAATATTGAGGTTAAGACATCTACAGTTGAGGGTTTATCTAAAAGTTAAAATTTAAGCTTTAAGCAAAGTAAATATTTATTCCACACATATCCTAATATAGGATTCAGTTTGCTCATTTATAATAAATAAATAAATAAACTCATTTATAAAATAAACAGCTATCACAAATACAAAAGTAAAACATATGGCGTTCTCATCCAACTGAATGCAAAGCCCTTTGACATGTTCAGTTCTCAGTGGTGATATAATCAGAAATGCCAGCCTACTGACAAGGCTGGTTTGTGAGAAGTGGGATGTATGGGTGGGCTATAGGCACTCTGATAACACCTCATGATTGTCTGATGCATAGGTCACCTCTGTGCAGAGCTCTGAGGATGTGTCTCTGCTAAAACCGGCAGTCAGCTGGAGTTTGAGCTTCTCCACTTCATAGTTATGCAGGTACTCCTGAATCAGGTAGCGTTCTCTTTTAATCCGAGCCTTCACATCTGAGGGAACATCCGGGATCATCCAGGCCACAAAGAACTTCACCACAAACACTACGTGCTAGAAAAGAACAGTGAAAATAAGACTACTTTAATTTTGCTAGTGGTAAATAACAGAACCAAAGTATTTTATGTAGGTATTTTATTTTATTTACGTATAGTGTATATCAGCTGTTCATCTTACCTCCATAATAATGATGAAGGCCATTTTCGCTGCAAGGATGTGCCAGAACTGCATTGTGTGTTTGTACTCCGTCTGGTGGCCTGGAGGGTAACGGTAATCCCGGTACCTGGGTGATGCCATACAGGTGCAGTGTCACCTTACAATGACCATTATACCCAGTGCTACGAGTTCCCAATTCAAAACATATAAAAAAATATACAATAATAGCTTTGCAACACACTGTTTAAACATTAATAATTATTCTATATCTCTTGATCTAAAAGTGGTAGTTCAGCTGCCCCCTCCTGGTCACTAATGGTAACGCAGGTTGTTGGCATAGCCTGACTGAAAAAGTAAAACAAACCCATGTGCCCAGACTCCCTAGTACCTGCAGGTGTTAATGACAGAGCGATTGAACCAGGCTGGGCTCTCTTCATCTTCCGGCATGCTATAGTCAGGGATTTGTGAGATATTATATACTGAAAGGCTGTTGTTGATGTAGCCCTCCATAGAGGCGTCTGCGCCGTTGTGGTAGGCATACAGGTAGACCAATCGAGGTATCATATCTGAGGTGAAAGCCATGATGAATGCCTGGCAACAGAGAATACAGACTGAATGAAATGTTAACCAATTAGGGGCCAATCCAGTCAT
Source organism: Speoplatyrhinus poulsoni (assembly GCA_025447795.1). NCBI lineage: Eukaryota > Metazoa > Chordata > Actinopteri > Percopsiformes > Amblyopsidae > Speoplatyrhinus > Speoplatyrhinus poulsoni. Next base: position 18,844 of record JAOEGT010041400.1, on the reverse strand, counting down.
TTCTGACTGCAGTATAAAATCTCAACTTTATATCCTAAAATATCCATGCAAAATAATATTAACAATTCTGAACAGGAAAGTGAAGGGTTTTGACCAATAACCACAATTGTACCACTCACATTAGTGACAACAGACAAGATGGCCACCGCGTTGAGGATGTCCTTCCAGGCTCCGATGTTGCGGGCCTTAGCTGCCACGGGTCGCCTGAACTGGGTTGTGAACTTCCAGGCATCTACCCTGATCTCCAGGATGTTATTGAGGAGGGCCAGCAGAGGAGCCAGAGGAAAGGAAGCCACAAACAGGGTGATGAAGCCGAACTGGACCACTGTTGGTCAGGGAAGGGACAAATAACCCCAGATCAGAAGAGAAAGATTCACACACACACACACACACACACACACACACACACACACACACACACACACACACAGAGACAAATCTCCACTTGCTAATTTTTGTATTTTCAGTAATTCTGTTATCTTTATTTGTCTAGATCGGAGCTTCATTGGTTCAGATTGGACCCATGACCCCAAAAATGTGAATGCATAGCTTCCAACCCTCAATAACAAGGAAGACAATTTAGAAAGGAGAATATAAAATTATAAAGAAGTATTCTAGACAATTTTGGAACTACGATGTATTAAACCAAATCTTTTCAAAAGAATGATTTCAAAGGCTCACACAATCCTCCAGATAATCTCACAAGAAGGGGTGGGGGGGGGGTCCAGACCCCACTGAGATGAACACATACAAGTGTATCTCACCCATCTCCAGGTACTCGTAGAACAGGCCCAGCTGGCTGAAGTTCTGCAGGTCGTGGTCTTGTTCCCAGCGGCTATACTGGTTCTCTGGTTGGTGCCGCCCCTTTCTGCTGCCCCACCAGTTACGTATCAGCCTGCCAGCATGACCGTGACACGTATTAAGGCGAATGTCCACGAGGTGATGCTTAAATGGGTGTGGTCATGCCCACACCCCATCAGGCATGGAAAGGTGGGTTTATTTGGTGGGTTTATTTATACAACAACCTTGGTACCAAAGACAATTCCAAGTGCTTTACATTAGGAAAAAAGTATTTGAAACTCAAAACAATACAACTAAAACTCTGCAGTCCATAATATTTTTGGCATTTATTGATTCAAAGTAAAAAAAAAAATCTTAAACTTATTTAAAAGCATAAAAAAGTCACTATTGTTGGTAAATACTTACATACAGTTCAATTGACAGTTAAAGCAGTTAAACAGTGACTCACGGCAGAAGGGCCTCGTTTATGTTTCCCCACAGTTGCTTTCCTGCACTGACAATCACCAGCTGTGTCGTCAGCTCAATCAGACAGCCTCCAGGATCGCACTGATACAATACATATAGTACAATTTGCTATAGGCCATATTTGTAGGGGGAAAAAAGCAATATACAACATAGACAGTATACAGTATATAACAGTATATAATGATATACAGTATATAATAGTTTTTTTTGCGCTTGGTTGGGTGCTACACGCTCCTTAATTAATTATACTCAATGTAGGTCACTTTGAATTAAAGCATCGTAACTGTAACTATACCTCCTCATTCCTCAGTTTGCTCCACTTGCCAAACATGTATGTGTAGTTTCCTGGATAACCCACAAATTTTCCTTTGAAGAACGCCACATAAAAGCAAGAGGAGTAGTAGTTGACAAACTGGAACAGAAACATCTTCATGGTCAGCTTGTTCTCATACTCCAGATGTGTTTTCGGGATTTCTGTAAGGCGGCGGCATGCAGTATATATTAACCCTTAAAATAACATGAAACCAAATATGGTACTGTACAGTTGACCTTGCATACACATTTTCAATCTTACTGATAAAAGGTCAGAGTCAGAGATTCTAAGCCAATGCACTGTCAAATTCAGTACATCTCCTCACGGTAGGATAAAAAAAGAGTCTGGTGTATCTACATAGCCCTCTGTACACCAGAACACCGTCCCTAGCCTTGCAATGCTTCTGAGGGAGCACCCCATGGCACTGAAGAGAGACGCGCTTTGATTCAGGTAAAAGGAACTATCTTTCTCCAACATCTACTGATGCATCTGTTATGTCGCACAGGAGCACCCACCCATGTCAGTGATCCAGATGGCCACCCTCTCATAGAAAAAGTTGAGGATCATGATGATGACAAAGTTGATGCAGGAGGCTGTGACAGACGTGGCCAGCTGTGGCGTGATGAGGTTACCAACCAGCTGGATCTTCCGGGTGGGACTGTCCTTCATAATACCGGCGAAGGCGGCAAATACGGCCAGCCTGTAGGCTATTACCCCAATAATGCAGGCCACTATCAGAGACACCTGTGGGAAGCACAAAACGGACAGATGCTGATAGATGGTGCTCTTAAAATACAGTTGAATATTTAGCGGGACTGCCAATTACCCAGAAGAGAACTGTAGTTCCAGAGAGTAGGAAGCGGGCACATTTGCTTGTGATTGGCAGGTACGGCTCCATCTCCTGAAAGGTTGGTTAACAAAGGCTCTGTGAGATACAGGCAAAATAATTCAGTCGCGGTGTGTATCCAGTGCAGGTCTATGTGGTACCTGAGTGATGGGGTTGAGTCTCCTGTACGTGCACTTAGTTTCAAACTCAGGTCGAATCTGGAGCTGCTGTTGTTCCTCTTCAAAGTCCACCAGGTCCCACTCATACTCCAGCCGGGCCTGACGCCTCTTCCAGAACTCCAAGAACAGAGTCACTGTAAAACACACAGCAGGGATATCTATAAGGTCCATGTCTAAATAAGGTTGGACACTGGACTCATTAACAGCAGAGAGGATTTTCTGAAAATAGGCCACTGAAACATCCACCTGGATGCTGATTGGCTGGTCTGACCTCTCAGACTGATTTAAAAGTTTGAATTTAACATTATTGTTATTGAACTCACATTCTCATGGGCGTGACTGACAACAATCAATGTTTTGTTTTAATATCAGCCATGCTGACAGTCCAGTGAGCATAGATTATATGCAATGCTGTACTGAACGCAGTCTTAGTGTGGCTGTATGTGTGTCACCATTGGGAGCATCTTGGAACCCTGCACTGATGATGGACTGACACTTACCCCAAATGCCCATGAACACGGCAAAGAACACGGTCCCTTCATTATCAAACAGATGGGATTGCTGGAAGAGTGAACACAACCATGGGTTAGTTCCTTAGCAACACCAAAGAAGCGACATGCTGGCCCCCAACAGGTGGCATGATACAGTACACCTGGTCTAATAAACTGACATTAATGCTAGTTGACAAATCATTCAGAGTTGAGACCTGTTGGTGAGTGATACTTATATACGTTACCACTGATTTATAGTACACACATTCAGGTTACATGTCAGTTTAACGTTACACATCATACGCAAATAGAAAAAAAACATTTTGGGTTTAAAAATGTCAAGTGTGTGAGTGCATACCCAGGATGAGAGACAGGTCGAGTTTAGCTTCCAGAAACCACACGTTTTATCACAAAGTGGACACATCACAATACTGCCTCCAATTTTAGGATCACAAATTTCTTTGCTAAAAAATAGAAAGATAAAGAAAAATAGAATTAAATATAAATGAGCTAAATATATGTTAAATACTAATACAAATATACTAATTATGTGTGTAGTGTAGTGTTAAAAATCTTGCTTTAAATTATGTTTAGAATATTCCAAACTTTATTACTGAATTAAATTATACAAATAGCTATGTTTACTGCATTTCAGAAGTCCAACCACAATTGACAAATGAAACAAGGAATAATGCAACCAAAAAGTTGTTCCTTGATGCCCCCTAGTGGTACTAACCTTGAAATGTTATCATCATAACTGAGCAGCCCATAGGCAAAACATATCACTCCCATGACAGCTGCAAAGAATAACATTTCTGTGTAGAAACCCAACCAGGCAAAGTAGATCCCAATCTTCTCTCCATAATATGTCCTGCAAGCAACATATATCAACATATCAGTTCACACTGGGCAGAAACGTACAATATCAAAACCATACATGTAACACTCCTACAGCCAAATCTTTCTTTGAACATACAGTGCATCCGGAATGTATTCAGTGCTTCACTTTTTCCCACATTTTGTTATGTTACAGCCTTATTCCAAAATTGAATAAAATAAAATGTCTTCAAAATTCTACACACAATACCCCATAATAACTAAGTGAAAAAAGTTGTAGAAAAGTTTGCACATTTATAAAAATGAATAACTAAAAAAAAAGTATTCACAGCCTTTGCCATGAGCTCAGGTGCATCCTGGATCAACTGATCATCCTTGAGATGTTTCTACAAGTTGATTGGAGTCCACCTGGACATGATTTGAAAACTGACAGTGCATGTCAGAGCACAAAGCAAGCCATGAAGTCAGCATCATGCTGTGGGAATGTTTTTCAGCCGCAGGAACTGGGAGACTAGTCAGGATCGAGGGAAAGATGAACGCAGCAATGTACAGAGACATCCTTGATCAAACCTGCTTCAGAGCGCTCTGGACCTCAGACTGGGGAGAAGGTTCATCTTCGAACAGGACACCGACCCTAAGCACACAGCCAAGATATCAAACGAGTAGGTTCGGGACAACTCTGTTAATGTCCTTGAGTGGCCCTGCCAGAGCCCAGACTTGAACCCGATTGAACATCTCTGGAGAGATCTAAAAATGTCTGTGCACAGACGCTCCCCATCCAACCTGATGGAGCTTGCGAGGTCCTGCAAAGAAGAATGGGAGAAACTTCCCAAAAGTAGGTGTGTCAAGCTTGTAGCATCATCCTCAAAAAGACTTGACGCTGTAATTGCAGCCAAAGGTGCTTCAACAAAATATTGACCAAAGGCTTTGAATTTCTTTTGGTCTTTATTTTCAATAAATTTGCAAACATTTCAAACAAAAGTTTTTCATGTTATTATGGGGTATTGTGTGTTGAAATTTGAGGGGGCAAAAAGTTTTTGAATCCATTTTGGAATAAGGCTGTAACATAACAAAATGTGGAAATAGTGAAGCGCTGAGTGAGAATACCTTCGGGATGCACTGTATGACTACATGCTGCTATTGTTACCTGATCAGGTTAAGGGGCTGCTCCTTGTAGAAGCAAAGGAATCTGGCCCAGTTTGTGTACAGTTTGTAGCGTTCACTCTCACATTTAGGATTTCTTCCGGTTTTCCAGTATCGACACTGAAACAACAGAAGGTGGACCATATGATGAGCAAAATATGTAATTAATAACTGCCATTTAAATCTACTTGTTGATAATAACTTCTTTAAGTCTTATATTAGATTTCTGAGACCTTGACATGGAAAAAATATCTACATTGTATCAATCAATCAAGATAATGATACATTTTGATGAAAAAGCAATGAGCCTGTACAATACACATAAATCATCTTTATACAAGTGTAACTTACATCATGTAATGGAAATGCTGCAATGTAAGTGCCATTGCTGAGCAACCGCTTGATTCCTTTCTTGTCTTTATCCTTCCTGTCTTCCTTGTAGTATGGACAGCGAGCCAAGATATAGAACACCTAGCAAGGATACAGACTGTTAAGGAAATCCAGCTAACGAGATGGCTCTCTTTTAAAACAACCGGTATACCTCTATCATCTAACACGTCTAGTATACAGTATAAGGACATTTAATAAGCAGTGTTTTTCCAGAGTCAAAAACCAGATATGACCTATGAAATTAAAATGTAGGCTCAGTTATAACAGAACAGATGTTTAATAGTCTGCATTACAATTTAAATACCACTTTAGCATGCAATTGCATTTGTATTCATGTGTGATTTCTCTCTAACATATTATTGACATATTTCTTGTTATACGTCATGGTGACGCATATTAACAATAACAAGAATTCCACTAAATGGAGATTATGGTTTTGAAATTCATGTGGAAATGTTCCGTCATGACCTCAGCAGACGTCATTCCAAACATCAATTACAGAGAATCAAGGCTTTATTCTGTGATAAACCAACAACCAAACTGGGAAATGTGCCATAAAGACATTAAACTAAAGACTGGAAATTGTTGGTTTTTAATTAAAAAGAAAAAAATATAAAGAAATTGAAAATACCAGACAGTGCATTTTTTTGTCTCTTGTTTCAAACATCTTTTGTTAGTAACTATCACTCACAATTCTGTTTCTGGTAGAAGGTGAGAAGAATGTGTCCTGATCATCTATGAGAAAGAAGTCCATCTTGCCCTTATCAAATGAGGATGTGAAATAGTCTGGTTCGGGATGCATTATATGCTTTGGAAGGCGGAAAGGGCTGAAAAGCCACTCCAACGGGGTGTCCTGGCCTCTGGTGTTCAAGTTGTTATGGTCTCTCAAAGGAACCTTGATCTTCAAGACATCTGCGTAGGTGGCCAGTACCTCCCATGGAGCATGGATTTTTAAGTAGTATGTCTTGCCATCATCTGACTCCTTAAATACGTTTTAAAAGGGGGGTGAAGAAAAGCCAAAATGTACAATGTCTAGATATTAGATTTTTAATAATACTCACAATAAAATAGTTAAGTGTTAAACTATTTATATAAGAATTGGTACATGGTTTTATTTAAAGTGCAATGTCACTACATTTGTTTCAACATAGAATATGATGTACCTCAGCAAATTGTCCACTAGATGGAGATAGAATTGTATGCTTGAGTTTCTTACCGATTTGTCTTCCGTCTCAAGTTTAAGACCAGATTTTTTAAGATTAGCTTCAAACTCCCTCCTCCTTTCCTGGAAATGGCCAGCAGTTGGTCAGTTGTTCGGTTGGTTGGTCACACACACACACACACACACATAGCCACAAAGTGCAGTTTCTAAAAGCATTTTTGTGACAGACTGAAGTGAAAGGAACCAAGTGGATTCACTCAAATCTTTGTGAAAGTAGACAACTTCTTACTTCCTTTGTCAGGCACACTCAGGCCCTTGCTGACATGCCAGTGATTCACCATCACATTTCAGATGTTTTGTGTCATGACCATTTACGGTGGGCATATATGCAAGAATGCAGACGGTAATACCACCACATTCTGGCAGAGTGCTGATTTATTCAGCTTCCTTTTGTCTCGTTTTCTTTTCATGTTAATGGAAAAACTAGCAATTGAAAACTTAATAAAACTCCTAGTAAAATGGTTTCAAACATTCAAATAAGATTACATTTTAGTACGGAAAGAAAATTTGACTCAGTCTCAGTTTTGCTGACCTCACCTGTTTCTTTTCCCCATCCTTGTCATCCACATAAGACAAAACAAAGTCAATTCTGCTGACTCCATCTCTAAAGAACACAGTGTCTTTATTTGGTTTAAGAGCTTCATTCTGAAGGAAAGACAGACACAACATTCTAGAAATACAATAGAAAGCAAACACTATTTCATCAATTAGCATTAAAATAGCCAACCATTAGTCTGAAAAAAAGATATGGGGACTTAAACATAAAGTCACGCATAATGAGGTCTACGTTACCACCCTACTACATGGAGTTGGTTGAGCACTGATGCTAGAACTGAACTAGTATGTGGTGAAAGCACCTGTGCCAGAGAAAATGTGAATGTTGTGACAGTTGAAAAGGCTACATGGCCAAGCAAGAAACACGCTTGTCTTTACTGTGTCTTTGTATTGTCTCCACTCACACCAGGAGTTTCTCCTTTACACTTGTTATTCAGTCTATAACTCAGCGATTCATGTCCATGGCAGTTCATGTTGTCTGTTTATGGTGTATTCCCTGTTCCCTGCCTGTTGTTTCAAATCCCTGATTACGATGCCTGTGCCAACCTTGCCTGCCCCTTGTTTTGATTTGCCTTGCTCCTGTAGGAATTAAATACTGCCTACCAACTCTGCTTTGCATTGGGTCTCACCTGGCACGTTACAAAATCTGAATGGTGGTCACACTATTCACAGTTAAAGTGAATGTTAGGTGAAATTATGTTTAAGTGAATTCAGACTTTCAAATTGAAATTCACTTTGATATAAAGGCACACAGTATCTAGTGCTACTTTATAGTCACAACCAGGTTAATCCAGATTTCTCCTCCCTAACAGTTTACCACCCTTTTCCCCCAGATGTTAAAATAAAGTCTACATTTAAAAGTTGTCTTTGGTAAATTAACATAGCAGGAAAAGATAAGTTTCTATACATTGTGTTTTAGCAAATAGGCCTACTAGAGAAATAACGATTAGCATCTGTTTTTTAAACATGCATTTAATATCCGAGCAGAATTCAGTAAATCACGTTTTAAAAGTAACCACTTTCATGCGATGTTGTACAACATTGTGTTTGGATTCAAACTGAAAGCATGCATGACACACACTGTACGTGCTCCATGAGGGTGACCCTCCTAATTTTGCTATATTTTCCAATTTTTTAATAGGAATAACCGGTCAATACTGCCTCCGGACATCCTTCTATATTCTACCAACCAACTACTACCCCCACCTGTGTGAGACAGCCACACAAAATACATGACGTTTTCCATGTAATTGTAACTCAATTCATTTCTCTCTGTTTTAAATTATTACATAGTAGTCTATTAGAGCAGCTGTATAGTGTCTCACTGTGTGGTTGAGATAGTAACAACAAAGGAAACAGACACGTACCCTTGTACTTGTCACTGGGCTCCATAGAGGAAGTAAACAGGGTGGGGATGTAGACATGCATTACTTTCTACTTGTTAAATATTAGCGTGTAATCTAGTGCAGCACTGCTGCTCGGAGTTACTTCTGAGGAGAGCCCTTTTATAAAAGATGTGGATTGTCTTGTGACTCCGCAGTGAGAGCTGTGTGTTACAAGCACATCCATCTGAGAGAACTTTGTCTCAGAGATAAACATGTCTGTACATGAACAGTGTTCAAAGGCTATGTACAACTATTTACAACCACTGTTTACCATCATAGATAACCTTATACCAATTGATTCTAGCCTGTTTGGTAAGCAGAAGCAGCATTTCACTTTTGTTACTGTAAACCCTTGATTCTACAGCATCCTTACCTCAATATTAGCAAACATATTTGGGATCAAATAATAGCTCTTTCACAGAGGGAAATAAGGCTCAGCCCCCCCGCCCCTTACCCAAAGGTCAGTTTGTGGAAGCAGCAGAATCCAGGGTTCAAAATGGAAGTATCACAAAGTTTCTAAGACTTACCTCAGTATGTCCAGGCAGGGATGTCCCTCTGTCAGATAACGAATGTAAACCCTGACCATTGTTTTCATCTGCAAGAAACCAACGAGAGCACACAAGGTCAACAGTGCATTACAAAGCCGCAAAGACTATGAGGGCATTTGAAAACCTTGCATCTTTCAATAGCTTCAGAACAAAAACAACATTTAAAAGACAGCATGCTGAATGATATGGTGGTGTCACCTGGACAAGAGTTAGATTAGTACTACGCCTACTCAATTGGGATTTGCAACCGTCACAGCCTCTCATTTCTCTTCCTCAATTAAGATTATATGACATTTGACTAACAATTCAGATATTTTAAAAGAATGTCAATGCCAACATGACAAACTAACCCTAGTATACAAGATGTGGTAGGAGACATGCTTAATTGTCACACAGAATATTGTATATATATACACTGTGACGGGGGGGGGTATGAAACATACTGTATGAACGCATACACATAGACATATACACACGTTTTCACAGAAATGCATAGAGACCACACACACACCGCCAGCTCTGTGGAATTGTGTGTGGGGGGGCATAACATTCCAGCAGACCTGGCCCAACAGGTCAGGTTGCACTAGTGGGAAATATGCTCGTGCAGCAAAGCAGTGCTCGGCGTCGCCTGCCATTGTTATTTATGAACACTGGGGGAAAAGGGCCATTCCTGTGGGCAAAGGCTATAACATATATGGAGAGCCCATAGGGGTGGAGTAGAATTTCATCTCTCTCTGGTACAGAACCCCCTCAGCAGAGAAATGACAACCCCCACAGCCAGAGACCACTGATTAGATAGACCTGACAGACCTGCAGGTCGAGCCAATAGGAGGAAGAGGGGCAAAGAACTGCACTTTTATTGGCTGAGAGTCACTGCTTATGAAAAGTAAATAGATGCACAAGTTACAGCATAAGAATCTCTGAGGTCTATGGAGGAGAAATATCTCCCATAGAACCTGTTTACTGTATGTGTGTGTGTGGAGAATATTTGGTTGTGTACGTTTACTTTTTTTTTTTTTTTTTAGAAACTAGTATCAGTTTGCACTAAGCAAACAGTAGCAGTGACCCTGCAGTGCCTTAAGACTTTACACAAACAGCATGGCAACTGTGAAATAATCCATGAAACATATGTCAGTTAGGAATTGCCTCCAGGTAAGCAAATGATAGCTATTGTACAGCAGATACGTCTGGTGTATTCATTTCACTGTAGACATGCAATGTTACTGTAAATTGATATTTTGATTTTGGCACTTAATTTGTTCAGGATCTCAATAGATTGAAAACATAAAAATAAGATTAATAACATCAAACCGTATGTCAGTCTATGCATGTTGACTTGCCTTTCCTGGCTGTCAGACATGGCCATGCAGTGGCCTATACTGCATTTACAGCTAAGATATCAACTGGTTCAGCATAGATATTTGTCAGTAAGCTCTGGCAGGCTCCAAATTAAAATGACCACCGCAGGACAATGTGCCCTAGACGATCATCTGCTTATCAACACTGCTTCATGCATAGCCAGTGACAGAGTAAAACAACAGTATAAGGACATTCCATCGACACCCACAGCATCTGCATCAGATCAGAAACACCATCCTACTGTAACTATACAAGCAGCAGCGCACACAAACAACAACAATAATATGGATGTTGTGATAAACATCTCTACAGGACAACATAATTGAGAGTACAGTTACCAAGACAAAAAGGAAAGTTAGTTTTACAAATTGACTAAATGTGTGTACAACGTACAGTAGGCACACATGAAAATATTGGATAGCACTAAACCAATAAGCGTTGCTACAATTGTTTTGATCGCCTCATTAAGCTCTACCACAATTTCAAAACACGCTGATTGGGACGCCATCATGGTGGCTGTGTGAACGCTAATGCGAACAGGGATTCTAGACTAATTTCAGTTTAAAGGAATTGAGCTGAGAGAAATAGTCGGGCAGAGCCAGGCTAGGTGGCTGGCTCCAAAACAGGCAATTTTTTTTATTACCTATAGGCTTCAATAAGCATTACTAGGCGTATGGTATTACCGTGCTTCAAGCAATCACAAGAGATCATGTGACGTGTCAACCAATCACAATTGACCCAGTCAGCCAATTAGGAGAGAGAACCAAATCCAGCTCTAAATCAGGCAAACATGTCTTTTAAAGGCACTGTAAGAAATGATAATCGAATACACTTATGTCCAATTCAATTACTCCCTTCAATGAGAGTATCCGTAATCGAGTTGGTAAACAAACTCACACAAGTGCACTGTTTGGATAGCCAAACAGCGGAAGTAAGTGTCTTTATACGAGATCTTAACTGAAGAATAGTGCAATTTTGTGTAGTAATCACAGTCAGCAGATCCCATGTACAAAGATATGGTATTGTATAATCATATTGTTTTGTTTCTTCGTAAAAAAAGCAGCCCTAAAATCAGACAGACTATTCACAGAGCCTTTAAACAAATGTAAGACTGACCCTATTCTCTCTACATAAGGAATACTAAGGAATTCCTGTTTCCATCAAGTCTAGCCTATACCTTTATGCATCAAGGGATTTTTAAGTTGTTTTTTTATTTTTTTTTTATATATACAATAAATAGCATAATATGTGCCTATGTGATACAAAATAGATATTAAACTAAACTTAACAAAATGTAAATACATTTGTGTTTGGTTGATTATTTATTTGTTGGAACAATGATTCATGGCAATACATCTTATAACATTGGAAACCCTGATTATTTCCCTTTTAAAATGGTGCCACACTTGTAAGGAACTTGTAAGGCATTTGTGGGATGAACAGCAGATGAGTGGGTTGTGCCCATTAAAGATTTGCCAAATCTATATCTATATCTATATACCTGAATCTTCTAACAATACCAAACTGCTTTTCTTTGCTGTTGACTTTTGTTTGGTGTTGTTTGGAGGAGGGGATGATTGAAGTCTAAAGAAACAAGACATATTGGCAATTTAACAATGTATTTATTTAACACAGGGGTGTCAGTAGCATGTGGAAGAACCATACACAGCCACAACAGCCTGGCACCTCCTCTTCATGCTGGTCACCATGGTCACACCCTGCTGTGGGATGGCATCCCATTCTTCAACCAGCATTTGTCACAAGTCAGCTAACATGGTTGTGTTGGTCACTCTGGCACGAACAGCACGCCCAAGCTGATCCCACAAGTGTTCAGATTTCCTTACTTTTTGTGCAGACTTTACTTGCTTTTTGGTGTGCTTGTGTCATGAAGTGTCTGTGTCTTGTCACACTTGGCGCAGTGTATTTGTTTTATAGAAACAACAGGCACTGATCTAATCTGTGGTGTGGATGTAGGACAGTCTTTAATTTCTCCTCATTACTTATGCAAAGCCAATTCTCATACACAATCACTGCAATGCCTGTACGTGTGCAAAACATACAGGTTCTTAGGTTTAGGATTTCATAATTCATTTTTATTGTTTTTTAATAGTCAGCAAAAATTATTCTGGATAATGACCAGAATTCAGCAGCCAGTCGAGTTATGTTCCTGCGTGATGACGTGCATGGAGGAAACAGCCTCTCTCCAGTTTCAGCGGCCAAAATATAATTCTATTTAAAGGTGCAGCTATTCTATTATTAATGTTTTTCCTAATTAATTATTTAGTTATGGGCACGGGAGTTATATTTTGCAGTGGCTGATTTGAGGGCGAGTAGAGTGGTTGTGGTGTTGGTTAAGGCCACAGTATATAAACAGGGTCATAAATTGAGTATGCACTACAAGCAAATGTCAGTAGGCCTTTACTCAGTTGCATTCAGAGGACGTTACAGCAAAATTATAGAACTAAATTATATAGCGTTTTATGGCTAGGCTAAGGTAGGCTAATTTACAGTTTGTCATGCACTCTGAATTGTTTTGCGCTGCAGAGCGTCTGTATTGACTACTTGTAACTCGCACGCTTCAATTCTTGAGTTGCAGGCTGCCACAGTTTACACTTTGACAGAGCTAAATAGCCTAATCGTCAGTACTGTCTTTAACTGAGACAATTGAAATAGATTTTCTCTATACTACCATCGGTCAATGTCCTCTTATTTGTCAGTAGGCGGATTGAAGCCAAAAAGGCAAATAATAGCCGATATACTAGGCCTTTACTGTGTGCAACCTATATATTATATATTTGGTATTCCTAGCCACAACATTACTGTGTGCGCAAGCAAGGTCCGAAATTTACTTTTTGAGTCACCGGCCAAAGTGGCTGGTATATCAAAAAATCTTCCCGCCAAGCTTTTTTTGTTTGTTTTAGTATTTCATTGGGATACTAACACATGACAGCACCCATAGTTTTATAGGCATATCTACTTATAGCCTTACTGTAGTCAGCTCTTTAATCTACAAACCTCCAATTCTCACATTAATTATTTTTTGCACTGCTTCGTCATCGGGTTTTCGTGTTTGAAAGGTTGGCTTATTCCCTTTTGAATATTGACACTGCACGTATTTAGCCTGACTGTATAGCAAGTGTGACTGGCTGGATGCCATTCACATTTGAACTGGTACCTAACGGTACCATTTTTATACTTAAAGCACAAAAGGTACAACCGTGTCTTTGGTCGTGTTGGCTATTGCTGTATACAAGGCCATATGCGAGTGCCACTGCTGAATTTGTGATATTTTTAATTACCTTTTCATGCAAAATCCTATTTCACAAGTAGGAGATTGGTGTAACTAAAATATTTAGCTAAAATATGTATATTTATATATTCCTTTGAATATTGACTAACACTACTTCAAACAGCTTCAAACTCACGATTAAAACTGTGGATATTTCTTCCTGGTTGTTTCTCAGACATCGCATAAATACCGCCCTTGCTCTTTCTGATTGGCTATTTCTGCTATGTTGATACGAAATGATCAGATGATTGGTTTAGAAGATCTCAGAGAGCCAATCTGAGAGAGTAGGGGCGTGTATTCACGAATAGTGTGTGTGTGTGTGTGTCAAAATCAACACAGGCGACAGCGGTAGAGAGAAACTCAGACTCAATATGCCCAATTTATTTCAAACATTTACCCTCTATTGTGGCGGATAGTATCTAAAATGTACTCGCCAAACTGAAAATCTACCCACACTTGGCGCTTGGCTGGTGTTAATTTCGCACTGTGTATATATGTGTACTATAACCCTTTGTTCTAAAGCATCTGTTTTATTGTTATCATGTCCTTGGGTGCGCGATAAAGCGAAAATTGTATCAATATGTCATGAGAATTTGAGTAAGTTTAGCTATTGGAAAGTAGGTCATCATACATGTATGATGAAGCCATGTACGCTGAAGCCATGGTTCAGGTTGTACTGTGGCTAGTCCCTCTCCACAGCAGCACTGGTTCCTCAGGAAGCTCAGATTGCAGGAAGATAAGGGCGTTGGACCTAACTGTTTGCTTCGTTTCCTCCTCCTGAGTAAATCACCATAAAATACACAAACGTGCACTGCTGTATCTCAGCTACTCCTCTGCTACTGTCAATCTACGGCTTTGTATTAATGTACGGAATTATAGGTTTGTCTTGCACATTAAGAGTAAGCTAGCGGCATCTTTCCGTAAGGAAGTCTCTCATTTACAGATTATCTTCTGCTTCAAATCACGTAAACCCACCGGCTATCCTGTGTTTGGCATTGTCCCTCTACATTTTTGTTTTTTTTGTTTAACCAATAAGTTTTTGGATTTCTGAAAATGAATGACTACCTATGGGGGTTTAATGAGAAAATATTGGTTCTGCCTTTTTCTGTGACACCAACTTGCTAACTTACATTTAACAGATACCAGACAAGGTTTCTATTTCAGGGGACCAGTTTATCAGCTGAAGGTATTATGCAATCAGCAAGGTTATTTTTTCTTGCTGCTGTGGGAGATGACGTTTGGGCTGAATCTTCAAGTCTACTTTTGCAGGAGGTGGAGAGAGCTCTCTTCATCTGTGAGATCAAAACTGCGTGGGGGGAGGGGGGGCCCTATATGATTTATCTTGCCTAGCTAGAGAGCCAGAGGAAGGGACTCATCACACATGCAGCACAGCTGCCTGTATGTTCATGATATATAATTGTATCTTGGATAATTTATCCTTGGCAAATGGACAATGCTTGCAGCTTTGTTTATTGTACCTGTATAGCAGACTGTCTTCATGCGATGGCTGGAAATGACAGATCTGTCTTGCTGCACCACCAGTTAGGCAGCAGTGCACTCTAATGCACCTTTTTCCGTTTGCAATTCCCTGATTAATTTGAAATTACTTTGCAATTAGCCTGGTGATGGCTTCCATGCCGCTTTAGGGGGTAAGGCTGTGTTTACACACGCAATAACAAACACACACCTACACCCACCAGTAGTAGCAACATCCCCTCCCTCCGCCAGCCTGCGCTCTGCAGTAGTTCCACCATGCTTTAATTCATGCACTGCCAGCTCTACTGAGCAGACAGCTTTCTGATGAGAATGGAATGAGAATTCTCAGAGGGCCAGCAGGTGTGCATGGCGCAGGCCTGTCTTAAGAGGGAAGATGGGCAGTGACAAACAAGCGCAGCAGTACAAGAAGGTTCTGAAATGGCCTTTTGGCAAGGTGACAGTGCACACACGTGTACACACACACACACACGCGCACAAACTAGGTATATATGCTGACCACTTGTAACGCGGACATCTGCCTGTCAGCGAAATAGAAATGGAAACCCTCTTTACCATACTATCAACCTCGCCCTCATCACAGCCTTACTGAAGATCAATACTGTGCTTTAACCTTTCTATAGCTGTAGGCTCATGGTACATATGTGTGCAGCATTTTGAAGAACATATCCGCATATTGTCTTTTGAGGGATTACAGCTCAGGGAGGTAATTTTCATTTACCTTGTTTTCTTCTTTGGTGGTACAATTTTTGCATGGCTAGGTGCAGGCCTGCTAAATCATAGTGGTCCTGTGCTCTGCGTTTCTCAACACGTGTGGCTACTCCAC
Organism: Speoplatyrhinus poulsoni; assembly: GCA_025447795.1. Classification (NCBI taxonomy): domain Eukaryota; kingdom Metazoa; phylum Chordata; class Actinopteri; order Percopsiformes; family Amblyopsidae; genus Speoplatyrhinus; species Speoplatyrhinus poulsoni. Next base: position 2,721 of record JAOEGT010041400.1, on the reverse strand, counting down.
CATTTCCAATATCCTCTGAGTCTTGTCTTCCTCTGCTGCCATGGCAACACAACGTGTGACAAACACAAGATCTGTGGAAACGCTCAGGTTCTACTTGCCTGATAATCAGGCCGACTGACCATTTAGTTTCCACTCCCATTATTCACTCAGACTTTGCCTTCTAGTGTGGCTGTTTTCTGTGTGCGGAGGATTGCGTTTCTTCTCAAACCAATCACTAGTCATACAGCAGCTGTAACTGTGTCCATTCTTGGGTTCCCTGCACCATCATATGATATGAATCCTTGTTGTACGGATACACTGCATGAGGCATATTACGCTTTATTATCAGAAAAGCTCTGAATAGCGTAAAAATAACCAATGGAAGGGATCATGCAGAATGTGGCATAGAAAAGTGAGAATGAGTTGGGTAGAAGCTATTAACAGCTAATGTGGCTATAGCCAACTTGCAGAAGAGGAATATATAAGATGACTACACAGATTACCATGGTGGCAGGCAGGCTGCTGGGGCTGGAGACGGAGCGAGTCATTATTCGGTTTGGTTGGCCTTGGTGCTGTTGGTGAATTTTATGAAAATCTTAATGAGAATCTTCAGGTGATTCATTTCAGTGTGTGGTATTGAGAGAGGGTTTTTTATATTATTTTAATGCTAGAGCTGAGCACAATAACAGCAACACATCGCTGTTGTGAGGCGGCACCCTACAATATAAGCAAGTGGATGCTGTCCTGTGATATGGGAGGCAGACCAATAAACAAACAGTTATGAAGAAGTGGCGAGATGTGCTTTGTAATTCATGTATGTGTTTCTCTCAAGTCGGATAAAAAATCAGATTTTACCAGATTGATATGGCCATTGTTTTGAGAAGCATTTGTTTGTCTATTAATATTTAGTCTATTTCAGCCCTAGTTCTATATCATAATGTAATTTGGGCTACAGCGATTGTGAAATTATGAGCCGATACAATGTTTGATATAAGTCTGTCCATTTGCTGATACTGACGTTGGTGAAATACTCCCACATGGCTGACATTCATTCTTCTTCACTTCCAAAGAAGAATAAAAGTGCACAGAACCGGTGGCTCTCTTACTCGATGCCAGTCGTGTCTATCCAGTAGCGGTTATGGGTGGTATCATTCCACCTATTAGATCTTCTCCAAATCTGCAGCTTGATAGGCAACTGTTGTCAGTCACACCGCAAATAATCACACACAACATTTAACCAGCGCAAAATTGATGAGACAGATTAACATCGACCCACAACACCGGTGAATGTCATCTTATTTTACAATAGACCGATTTGCAAATATTGGCTGATACCATTGTAAGGCCGAAATATCGTATAGTCTAGTATTGTATATTACACATATGCACTTTGACCATATAGCAGGAGCTAATGTTCTCTCGCTCTCTCTGTCACTCCCACCATTTATATTTTGCACTCCTGTTTACAGTAAATTATGCTATCCGAATGCAAGGCAAGCATTACATCACCTCAAGTACTGTGTACACATTAGTCTGTGTACAAAACCTAGACGGTAGTGAAAGGCATGGGGCTAATTGCAGCTAAAAAGGTCTCCATAAGTGATTTTTAGTACTCTAATACTGGAATCTGATTACTTGAAACCCAAGCACACATCTAGTAGGTCTAGCCTATTGCTGCTCATGACACACATGCTTTTTTTAAATGGCATTTTTTTCACAGCTTGACTAGAGTTTGGCAGGCTTCCCATTGTCTTCCCAGTGAACATGCTTGTTAATATTTTCATATTTATAAGACTTGGGAATTGCATCAAAGGTATTTCTTTGAAGTATTCATGTCTGCTGTATACTAGGGGTGTAACGGTTCACCAGATCCACGGTTCGGTTCAGACACTGGATGTCACAATAAGCGCAAATTAATAGTTATTTGCTGCTATATTAATGTTTGAACTATCGTACAGACACCTTTTTAAATCGCCAACAATTTGGAACACTAAAGAGGGAACACTAGCGTTACACAATGCAAGCAGGAGAAGCACAACGAACACTTTGGAACCAGGCGGCCAGCGCAATGTGCACACACCGAGACAGCGGCCCGACACGGCATTTCGGCACAAGTAATGTAAGGCCGTTTGGATTGTTTTCATTCCTTGGTGGACATGGATGTTTACACACCTCAGACTATATGTATGCGAGAGACCCACATGAAAGCCAAGGTAACTGCTGCAACAGGCCAATCTACCCAGACAGCGGAGGGTATTGCAGCTTTCAATGTGTGTGAACGTGTGTGCGTAACGTGTGTGCGTAACGCTGCACGCTTTGTCATTTCTCAGAACAATTACACTTTACCTACAAATTGTTGTGTGAAAGTGTGGTATTATTTCACCTTGTTTAGTTTGAGAATAAATGGGAAGCCAATAGACGTAATGCCCGCAAACCCGTCATCATAGTGACAGGAGTTAATTAATCCACGAATTAATGAATCCAACAAATAATGCTGAAGTCGCTTGGTGTAGTTTTAGAGCCCAGCAGGCTGCATCTATAGTTGGTTAGGGCCGCGTGTGTGCAGACCACGGTCTTTTCTTCTGGAACCACAACACTAAACCGTCTTGGTGTTGATTTCTTAACCGGTACACCCCTACTGTCTTTAAAAAATAGAAACAGTTTGAATCAAATTGTTAAATGGTCAAGTAGGCTGATTGGTGAGTCTCAGCTTAGCCCAGGGTCCCTGTATACCAGACAGTT